>JAFBJT010031468.1:20288-32886 GCA_016785325.1 Chascanopsetta lugubris | reverse complement strand
AGTGTGCAGCAGGGAGTGTCCAACAGGGAGTGTCCAGCAGGGAGTGTCCAGCAGGGAGTGTCCAGCAGGGAGTGTCCAGCAGGGAGTGTGCAGCAGGGAGTGTCCAGCAGGGAGTGTGCAGCAGGGAGTGTCCAGCAGGGAGTGTCCAGCAGGGACACACAGGTCCTGGGTTCAGGTGCTGTGTAATAAAATACAATTTTTGGAAGATGAATGAACTTTGTTTTTTGCAACTGGAGAAAATGTGTGTGTGTCTGTCTGTGTGTGTATTTTATCTGGCATGTGTGTGTGTGTGTGTGTGTGTGTGTGTGAGATGAGAAATGAGAAATGCTGAGTCATCCATATTTGGCTCTGGCTAATCGCATTCTGTGTGTTTTGAGTGTTGGCTCATTCCAGCTGCAAGTTGGCTCATCAAGAGGAGGGGTTGTCCACCTTCATCATCATCATCATCACCTTCATCATCAGCAGCAGCAGCTGCAGGGAGGAGCAGGAGAGCACAGCAGGAAAGTAAACCTCTGGCACCCCACATGTTCTCCAAACCCTGAGTCGGAAACTCCCACAGGTACAACGGCAATCCAGAGGTGTGCGGCTCCTTTCTTACCTCGGGATCTCCTCACTGCGCAGGGGCAGCCAGGCTTAGCTATCAACTTCTGCACCACAGCCCCCTACTGTCTGACCACTGTCTGCTCCTTTTGAATTTTCAATCTTAATTATTACTGAATTAAATCAGCAATTATTAGGCTCTGCTTATCAGACAGCTCAGTTCAAGAATTTAAAGAAGGCTCCCATCCGCCCTCCAGCCATGTGTCAGCTCGGCAGATGAAGACTATAAAAATGTCTCTCCCACACGGATCAATAACTTAGTTGACAGCACAAGCTTAATACTACAAATGGCCATAAGTGCTGTCGCAGGATTAGAGGAACGGCACTTGCCTGGTTCTACTAATCCTACTTATCAGACCGATTTCAATTTGTTCATATAAATGAGGAATCCTCCATGCATACTAAAGTTAACTATGGAGTTCCACAAGGTTCTGTACTCAGTCCAATCCTTTTTACTCTATACATGCTGCCATTAGGTAACTATCAGAAAACATGATGTAAATTCCAGCTGTAGGCCTGATGACCCAAACCATTCAATAAAACTCCAGGATTGTCTTAAAGACATTCAGACATGGATGACCCAGAACTTTCTACGTCTTAACCCAGAAAAAACTGAGGTCATAGTCTCAGGGCCCAAACACCTTAGTGCGCCACTGTTAAATCAGACAATAACCCCAGATGGCAACGGCCTGGTCCCCTGCTCTACTGTGAGGAACCTGGGACTTTGATTTGACCAGGACTTATCATTTGACCACTAAATCAAACAGATGTCTAGAACAGCCTTCTACCTCCTGCCCAATATTAAGACATTTAGAAATATCCTATCCTAACAAGACTCCGAAAATCAAATCCATGGATTACTAACTTACATACTTCCCTAAATATGAGCAATTTCAAACGTTGAGAAATAACAATGCGTGAGTTAGAAAAAATGCACCCCCGTACAGTCGCCATGGTAACACATGTGACTGATTGAGACCAAAATTGAAGTTTGTATCAGACTTGAAACATGTTTCATTCTCCTCTGAAGTGGATCAATTTAACATGGAGTCTATGGGGGTTGGCTCCCATTTGGAGTCAACCCCCAGTGGTTACCCTGTGAACTGCATGTTTTTTTTCATTTCCTATTGAGCTTCATCCATCTGCCCCTCAATATTTATTTATACACAGACACACACAATGTGTGTCTGTGTATAAATAACCACGTAATGCAGCGAGTGCACTCGTCTCACGGCCGACCAAGTGCGTGTCCTTGGTCGGCCGCAAGGGAATTGCACTTTGTAGTTCGCGGCCCCCGAATTGAGACATAGTGAGTGTTTTTAAACTCACTGCATCCACCATTGTTTTACTGAAAATGAGAAGGGACCATACGGATGAGCAGGGTGAGAGTGATGTTTCGGTCGCAAACGTGTTCAATCCAAGAACAGAGAACTGTGCTCTTGCTCCCTGGGCTGCAAGAACAAAGTTCTTTCTGGCCAGGACACAACATACTTCACAAGAACACATTCCTCACAATCACACAACAGCTGTCTGACACAAGAACAAGAACACAGTTCCGCCTAGATGATGTGTCAAGAACAAGTTGCAAGAATTCCCAAACCAGGGCTGCAAGAACAAAATGACCTGGGAGCAAGAACAAGTGATCTGTTCTTGTGGAGTATGTATTAGACATCTAAACCTTAATTCATCCATTTGTTTTTAATCTAGTTCTGTGATGACTTTTAATACAAACAGTTCAACAAATGGTTAACAAGAAAAACTCAAGTATATTCCAATTCAGTCTGTTGATTTAAATATAGTTTTAGGTTGTTTTTTGGTCAGATCTCATTTGTAATAAAGATGAAAACAGCTTCTTTGTTCTGCTCCTTATCTGTAAAGAAAGTCCTCCCTCCTGGAAACAATCTGTTTGTGTTTCCTGGTTCTGTTTTTTCTTCTCTTCATGAAAAACAGCAGCAACAAGAAGCTGTGGGCTCACCTGGGTCCCCCCCGCCCCCCCCCCCCCCCCCCCCATCACCAAGCAGGGGTACCGTTTGTCTCACTGCAGTTTTCTGTCTGATCAGCAGAAATAATTTAATGTAATGTAATAAAAGTGTGTGTAAACGTTAAAGTGGTGATAAGCAGAGACAGAGACACATTCATGTCTCATCACTCTTTGTAAAGGACTCAGCAAACCTCTCTTATTCCACAAACTCACTGATTTTGACTGTAAGAATGATCAACATGATTGGAATCACTCAAAAACGAAATGAATATCACAGAACAGAGGATGAATATTAATAGTTGTTCCATTTCATCATGATTAGTTTCCTCTGATCTGACTGTTTCTCAACATTCAGATGAATGAAGAATCTAATCAGAGTCTTAAACACATTGATACACAAAATGAGCTGTTCTCTGAAAGGCCTGATTCATGTCAGGCAATGTTCTACTCTTCATTTAATTGTTTAGGGTTCAATTCTCTACATGAAAATGCTCTGTTTTAATATTCATCAAAATAGATCATGTTCATTTGTAAATATTTCTGACTGATTCTACAGACTGTATAAGAATCTAAGCACAGATAATATCACCATGCACGTGCAGGAATCATGGATTTAAAGTTTTAATTCATCATAAAAGTAAAACATTTACCGTACAGGTATTTTAAGAAATGTTTCCAGAAGTACGCACATCAAACGACCAATCACCGCCAAACATCTTTACTACGTCACTGTCTGTCAACCGGAAACCAATTTATAGCTTTCAAAGTAATTGTCTGTATATTTAATATCAACGTTAAAAATGTATATTCGGCTCATTTTAATACGATTTCAATTAAAACATTAATGAAAGCAGAATAACACAAGTTGAAGTCAATGCAGTTTTATTTCAATTGTACTTCAAAATCTCAATATCCTCTGATACCTTTATTTTGAAAACCATATCCGGAAGCATTTCAAATCCAGTCCAACACTTTAGTTCTCTGTTTCTGAGGAATCTGACATGAGCCCTGAGCATGTTGGACCTGTCGCTCTGATCACACCTCACAGGAGGAACCTACAGGTGAGAGCGCGTGTGAAGATGCGTCCGTTTTATTATTTCAACTCTCTGCGGGTCAGTCTGCGTCAGATCCACGCGGCTGAAAGAAAGAAACAAGTGGAACGATCCCGTGTTATCAGCTACAACTGTGTGTTGAAACCGCGGAGGGTCACGTGTTCAACCAGAGTCTCACTCAACTCACCTGAGTTACCCGTATAACCTGTTCACATGCAGGTTCTGTGGATCCTGCTCAGTAGCTCTGCAGTGTGTCCGACTTTAATCTCTTCTGTAAATAACAGTTGAGATAAAGGCAGCATTCTTTAATCCACTCATTGATGAAATGATACACTGTACCTTTAACCTTCTTTTTGATAGAATTCGAAAGAACCACAGGATTCACATGTATATGTTTTTACAAACCAAAGTCAGAATAAATACAATTGAACAAAAATAACATTAAAAACAAGAATATGATTATTTGATCTCATGTCCATCAACAGTAAAGGAACAGTCTGATCAGTATTATTTTAGCTGTATTAAATGTATACTTGCCTCTTGTTTGACTAACAATACCAAAGCCTCATGAGTGTGATGAAGCAGCCCCATCAGACGTTATGACTTCAGGACCAATCAGCTGATACATGTTTGATGTCATTTAAAAATAGTGCTCAAAATAATCAAATCACTTATGTGATGGGAGTAAGTATATGTATATGTTTTGTTGAACTGATGAGAATGGGACTGGTTAGGGATGTTTTTTGGATTACAGTTTTTTGTCCTCCCCCCCCCCCCCCCCCCCCCCTGCGCTATTGCACCAGGGTCTTAGTGCCATCAGCCCCCATCCGCGCACACACAGAGACACACACGAGCGCAAGATCACAACAGATGTGACTGAGGGTTTCCTTTCCTAAATTTCCCAGGAGAGCCCTGGATGAAACAGTAGTGGAATGTTTCCTTCAACAACGTTGTGATGGGACACGAACACATGAACCCTCCTCTGCTTGTTGACCTCTCTCCTCAGACATGTGGTGGCTGCTCTGGCTGCTCGCCATCTTACTAGCGCTCTTCTGCTGCCTGGACGTGTGCTACTTCCTGCGGGTGGCGATGGTGGTCACTCGGGCCTGGTTCCAGCTCCCGGTGCGCGACATCACAGCGGAGCAGGTCCTGACGGGCCGCGTGACCCCCCGCGACATCGACATGTGCCACATGAACAATGCTCGTTACCTCCGCGAGTGTGACTTTGCTCGTTTCTCTCTCTACACACGTAACGGCATATTCAAGGCCAGCCGAGCCCTGGGGGGCTGGATGGTGGTGGGGGCCACCACCATCCGTTACAGAAGAGCTCTGCGTATAGGTGAGGGCTTTGAGCTGCGGAGTCGTATCGTCACCTGGGATGACAAAGCCTTTTACCTGGAGCAGAGGTTTGTGTCGACCAAAGACGGGCTGGTGTGTGCCGTCATGTACTGTAAGCAGAACGTGGTCCGCTGCAGGCCCGATCAGCTCCTGCAGCATCTGTGTAAGAGGAAGGTAAGAGAGGAGGCTCACCCGACTCATTGTGCATGTCTGAATCAGCTGGTGGAGATCACCGATCATTGAGGCGTGTCCCTTGGCAGGTGGAGTGTCCTGAGTTTCCAGAGGACCTGCAGCACTGGGTCAGCTTCATCTCAGCCAGCAGCCAGGCTCTGAGGGCCGAGAGTGGACAGGACAAGGATCAATAAGACATCTAGAGACTGTCCTCGTTTGTGATCAGGCTCATAAACTGTCCAGATTGTGTTTTTGGTGACTTGACTGTAACACATTCGTGCCTTCTTCTCTTCTGATATCGAGCTCAGATCAAACAAAGACTCTGGGGAAAGTCACCTGCCTCAGTGTTTTCAGAACAGAAGGCGACAGTGGCAGAAAAAGACCACGATGATGCACTTTCATAACATCACCATTTGTTCAAGTGTTTACAAGACATGAGTGTACTTTGGATATTTCTGTCTGCTATGAAATAAAATATGAGATGATGAAGATGGTGTCATCCAAGAATGAATATTTTTGATGTTAATTAAAATTTGAATACCATGTAACTGCAACACACGTATCACTTTGATTACATACGATCCAAAGCATTCAGTGAATGGCATTTGGTTCAGATCTTTACATCAAAGGCATTGAAATATATGGTTACAAAGACATCAGTCAGTTAGTAGCTCACTCCCAACAAGAGAGGCGAGACACAGATGATCGCCAACACTTCAGATACATAAGAAAAGCTCACACACGTAAAGGTGAGCATTTCTAATTTAAGATATGAAAACTGTAATTGGAAGTTTTGTTTTGCAATTTTCAAATGAATCATTTGGTCAATTGCAAACAGAAGTCCGAGCGTAACAGAACTCACACATAACACCCAAACATTGTTTCACAAATGTCTGGTAGTTGTACTTACTGATTTGATGATGACACAAAGCTCTTTGTAGTATTTCTCTGCACATGGTATCACACGTTACACTGAGCTGCTGAGACAGTGGTCATTCTTAGGGACAAGACCCCGGAGAAAATGTGTGTCTCAGTGTGAGACCAGAGAAAGTTCTATAATTCTATAAGAAGTCTCACAGGAGGAGGACGTGTGATGGTGGAAACTAAGAAGCCAACAATATTCCAGGGGTGGCCCAAGTTTTTCTCTTAATATTCTTTTTCATATTTTGAACAAAATGAAAACCAAAATGATGTACATATATAAGCGTTTAATAAATCAAAAATAATCTTCTGTCAGCAGAGCTGCTTCAATTCTCTTAGATAACAAAGATGGAACATTTAAATTAAATTGATTCGGGCGGTTGTTTCTTTTAAATGAATCCAACGTTTGCACACATTTAGAGCGCGACACTGAGTGACAGATGTGACTGAGTAACCATGCCGACCAATCAGCCAATTGGAGTAAATGTCGTAACCCACCACCCGGAAGTCGTGTTGATTCATTCCACCGGTTCCTTCGAGTAGCATCGCATCTCATGGTCGCCCTCTGTCCGGGCTACAGGGTGAGTCCCACCGTTACACAAACGCTGTGTTGTCGTGTTTGAAGCCGCTGTCTGAACGATGATGTCACGATGTCAGGAATAACAAGTGAAGAGTGTTTTCAGGCCAACGGCTGCTCGTGCTAACGGCTAAGCTAACACATCCGGCGTGAAACAACTTGAAGGAAGCAGCGCCTTGCTCCTCTCAAGGTTGAAGTGGTTTTCTACAGAAGTCTGTACTTGACTTCATTTAACCATACTATTTAATGACGTGATGATCTCTGAAGTCTGTTTTTATTCACATATAAACAATACTCAAATCAAAGTGTGGTCATCACGTCACAACACTGACTGATAAAGGCCTGAATCGAAATTTAACTGCGTTTAATAAGAGACAAAATGATGTGAAATTTGTACATAAACACCAAGGATGTCTGACTGAACACGTCTCTGTGTGAATGGACCTACGAGATGAAATGCAACAACACACAGACACAACATGAGACACTACAGTGACACAACATGACACACTACAGTGACACAACATGAGACACTACAGTGACACAACATGAGACAATACAGTGACACAACATGACACACTACAGTGACACAACATGAGACAATACAACCCGCGACCCCCCGGGGGGGGGGGGGGGGGGGGGCACTTGGGTCAACATCACTCGTGTGTCCCGAGGAGCCCTCTCTCTCTTTGCCTCCATTATTGTTATCAAACAGCCAGAGGGTGGTGGCAGAGGTCAAAGGGCACTGTTCATATCTTAAGCCGCCTAAAAACCCATTTTTCAGAAGATGAATCTGCCTTAATAAGAGGCAACAAGCAGAGAGCTGAGTTCGGGGCATCAGAGGGCATCAGGGGGGAAAAGAACATGACGACAATGGAGTCTCAAGACAAGAAGTTAGAAAGGGGGGGGTATATATATATATATATATATAAATATATACATATATATACCGTATATGGAGCTGTTTTCTGCTCAGACGGTCGGAGTTAAAGGATCACAGGTGTCTGCTGGAGTCAGTGGATTGTGTTTCTGGTCCATGTTGGATTGTGTTTCGGTCCGTTGTGGGACTCCACCTGTCCCATCACTGCTCACCCTGTTCAATTCACAGTAGTATGTCAATTATTCATTGGGGTACCTTTTGAACGCCGCATTGCTAATCAATATCAGGGCTAATCAATATCAGGGCTCTCCCTAGGGAATGGAATAAGGGCGCCGCGCCATTGTACCACAGTCTTAGCGCCATCGTACCAATCTGCCCCCCCCCCACCCCCCCCCCCCCCCCCCCCACATCCACGCGTACACAGAGACACACGAGCGATTAGCGCACAGAGACACACACTCTATGCAGGTTCTCATCTCCGCCTCCTGCCTCTCTCTCCCAGCGGCTGTCATCCATCTTTGCGAGGACGGGCGGCTGCAGCCGCTGCGGCAGCACGGCCTCTTTAAGCAGCTCAGTCACCGACAGCCCAGCAAATAGTCCAAATTGGATGGATGCAGCCTCCCCTGGCAGCCGAGCCCACCCTAATAGTTAACTTAAGATCTCGGCTCAGCACTTTCTCATCCGTCGTTCAAACACACACACACACACAAAATGTGCATTTAAGTCCTGCCTCCCTCTCTGCATCTGTTCCACCTCTCTAAAACCTGCAGTAGCTCTGTGTCTGTCTATGATCGCAAGATAGAAAACACACCAAGGATCTGTGTCGAAGCTTGGCACAGGTGGGATCTTTCATTTCATCCACCGCGGAATGTTCCGCAGGGTGCATGAGGTCACAATAGCAGTTTTGCAATCAGACCATCCGTGATTTCGGCCCTGGTTGAAGAGTGTGTCATTGACAGGCCTCTTTGCCCGACCCTCCAGAGTCCGGCTCCTCCACTGTAAGAAATCACCAGAAAGCAGAGGTGCGACTGGTGGATGAATCTCCTGATGCCCCAAATAAAATGGCCTGATGTCTCTGGTCTGTTTAAAGCATGAACCCTGAAGCACATGGCCTCTTAAATCACAGACTTACGCCTGCAACAGAGCCCCAGAGAACTCGGTCAATTCCACGCACCAGATATAGAAAGTATCCATATGATGCAAAAGCACATATATTGTTTTGCTTCCTGTATTTTCAGCGGCTTAAGAGATATTCTGGAGGTGAATGTCCACTGCTTCCTGCATGTTGTAATCCAACCTCCCTGTGCTCATCCTTTCTACAGCAAGAGTGAATTACAGCCTTGCCAGGGACCGTGAGGAACTGATGCAATAGCATGTCAGCTATAAACCCGATACACAGAAACATGGCCGCAGTGCGTCATCCTCTCGTCTTCACTCCATCCTGTGAATCAGCACATCATCCCAAAGTCCATTGGAACCTCTGGCAGACCGGTTCAGGCCCTGAGTTACACAGAGACCCTGAGTCTGGACGAACAGGGGGCCGTCAGTCACCTACTGCTTCTTTTGGCATGAAGTACCTGTACCTGAAGTACCTCGGATGAGAATATGGACCGAAATCTATAACAAACAACATTTCATGTCCTAATGAATCGTTGGATTCTGTTTTACTTGTAGAAAACAGATTTGAGTGGTTCTGACTCTCTGGTTGCAAGAAGCTGAAATAGCAATTAGAAACTGGAGAAGGACGTTTCATGTCTTCACCTCTAACGGTACAATGTTTATCTTGTAGGCAGTCACACAATTAATGAAGATGGAGGTTAAAAAAGAACGTGGCGACACACCAACGCACGAACAGGTGATGACAGCTGAATGCAAACGGCGCACGTCATAAAAGAGGCTCCAGTCCACCCTGACCTGTGGTACGGAACCAGAACCAACTGAACGAAACGTAACAAAGACTTTCAGGTGTGCAAACATCCTTAATATTTGTCTTTGGGCCGAAGGGATTGTCCACTGCTAATGTCTCTGGCAACCAATCACACAGTGAAGTGCTTCAGTGTGTTTCTAAGAAATAAGGGGCCAAAGTTACATTGGCTGCCTGCGTCCGTCTTTGAGTGGTTGTTATTCTGCGAATGAGTAAAAAGCCGTACCCGGCATATGTTAGTAATAAAGCATGTCATGAACCAAATAGACACGCACCTTCTCCGGAGGTAATCTGCACCATATGGTTTTAGTTCAGCCGGGGGGGCGGGGGGGGCGGGGGGGTTGAGCAAATGCACAGGAGTCGAAGTGATGGATTGAAAAGACGTCCAGCGCTCAGCTGTTCCAATCAGAGAAGTCGGCTTGGCTCTGGGACTGGACAGCGAATGTAAAACCAACCATTCACGTCGGCCCACGCGCAGCCCCGCCCCCTCTGGAGACTACAGTCACAGATGTAGTTGGATCTGGAGCTGATCTGTCACAGCTTTGACGTGAGTGTGTGTGTGAGTGTGGGTGTGGGTGTGTGGGTGTGGGTGTGGTGACTCTAATATGTCTTGGACACGGTCGGGGGGGGGGGGGGGGGGGGGGGGGGGGGGGGTGGGGGGGGGGGGGGGGGGGGGGGGGGGGGGGGGTTGAGCAAATGCACAGGAGTCGAAGTGATGGATTGAAAAGACGTCCAGCGCTCAGCTGTTCCAATCAGAGAAGTCGGCTTGGCTCTGGGACTGGACAGCGAATGTAAAACCAAGCATTCACGTCGGCCCACGCGCAGCCCCGCCCCCTCTGGAGACTACACTTACAGATGTAGTTGGATCTGGAGCTGATCTGTCACAGCTTTGACGTGAGTGTGTGTGTGAGTGTGTGTGTGTGTGTTTCTCATCCCGTACGTGCATGCAGGGCCCCTGCCATGTGGGGATTGACAGAGTTATTAGAGCTCTGGCAGACAGACTTCAGACTCTCAGGACGGGACAAGGTTACCTCAGCTCAGCACTTACGCTCCATCACGTCAGCGCCAAAGAAAAGTGGACTGAAAGAGCGGGAAGAAAATGATGAAGCCAGATCGGAGGCGAGGAGCAAATCAAGACAAAAGGGCACCGGAGACAGGGGGTGAAGAGGAGAGGACTTCCCTTCATTCACATATTTATAAGTCCTGTTCAATCATCTGCAATCGCACTCGATCTAACTCTGGAAAATAGAGAAAATGGGATACGGGCTGAATATGTTCAATGACGCACAAGTATAGTGTGAAGGTCAGCGTGCTCAGCTCTCGGGGGGTAACGGGACACCGGTCCGGTGGAATCAGCAGATCCGCTGCCACTCGTTTGCCTCCGTTTACGTCAGAGCGCGGCCGAGTGTACGAGGCGAAGCCGCTCCATCTACAAAGTACAATGTCAGAGAATCTTCCAGGGATCTCACACAATTCAGTTCCACTCAGTGCCTGGATTATTGACCTATTATTAAAAAATCAACAGTAAAGCTACATCAGAAACGTAAGAGGCCACGAGTGAAGGCCACAATGACCCACAAAAAAAATAATGCCTCCAAGATTCAAAGAGTTTGTAGTGTACATACATTAAAGGACTCATTTAAGGGTCATGTAAAGAGCAAGTCACATGTTGAGGGGACTTTAAATTTGTAAACATGTCTGTATATAATTAATAATAAATCATACACGCTGCCCCTTTAAGCAGAACTCATCACCATCCTTGTCATACCACTTTTTGACCACTTGAGAGTCTGCGGTTCATTGCCTTTCATCTCAGTGTTTACTGCTCATCTGCACACTACACATTTCCATAATAGATATTTACATCACTTCCTCTGTTAGTTTCAAGGTCAAAGCCTCAAGGCATCTTACTTCTTGACTAAATGTTTATTGTCAGGGCTTTAATGATTCATTATCGTGGCAGGACATCGTGCAGCAACATATCATCATACCCCAGAGTTTATAATCAGGAGCTTCATCCACAGACACCTCAAAGACAACGATGCATTGCTGCAGTCTTGACAAAAGGGCTGCGAGCCGGAGTCAACTAGAGAAACGTGCGCTTTGCATTACTGTCGCTCTCAGCCTCACCACCGATCCTCCACATGCAAACAAGTTCAAACACATCTTGGAGAATCAGTTTCTTATTTACAAGACTTGTTGTAGGCAGACGGTGGAAACACGTCAGGGGTTGGTTTCAAACGTTTCAATGAAACTCGATTTAAAGCTCGAGCTTCAAGGTTTTCTCAAAGTTAACATTTCACAGATTACGAGTTGAGGCAACGAGTGGCAGCAGTGATCAACGCAGACGGGTGCGTACGTCCGTACTCAGGGAAAGGTTGTGTTCCAGTGAAGCCGTGTGTGTGTTTACTCCGTGGGAACGCTGGCGCGTCAGAAGCAGAGTGTGTTTATTTCTGTAGCCGAACTCGATCTGTTTATTCAGCTGATTGCTCTGTATTCTTCATGTGCGCGGGGAAACATGCATCGAGTGGTCTGCGGACTGAAATCATAGAAGTCCTACTCTCCCCCCCCCCACACACACACACACACACATCAGCTGAGAAATCCCAGACATGTTTGCACCCTCATGGCTCAGCGTACGAACACACTGCAGCCACAGATGAACGCAGACCTGCAGCAGAGACCAACAGCGGCTGCGCACAGGGAATATAAAGAACACGTTTCCTTCACCTTGACTAATCCTCTGTATCGTTACAGGAAGCCAGAAGGATTCAGGGATAAAGGAAGATTAATGTTACTGAAAAAAAATGTGGAAAGAACCCCCCTGCCCCTGAAGCTTGCTAATAGCCCATCGTTATTGCATGTTTGCCTCCTGGAGACTGCCGGTTGCCTGGTGAGCTCATGGCTCCTCCATGTGTCCGTATTCAACTGTTGGACGCATGGAGATACGATAATGAAGTGTCTGGTTATCTGAGCAAAATGAAGGAAAGGTGACTTTCTCCAAACACACGACGTGAAATCATAAAGAGATGTGTTCAAACAGGTCCAGGTGGATCGACCGGGCAGG
This sequence comes from Chascanopsetta lugubris, assembly GCA_016785325.1. NCBI lineage: Eukaryota > Metazoa > Chordata > Actinopteri > Pleuronectiformes > Bothidae > Chascanopsetta > Chascanopsetta lugubris. Next base: position 20,375 of record JAFBJT010031468.1, on the reverse strand, counting down.
TTCGAGCCCCCCCCCCCCCCCCCCCCCCCCCGCCCCGGGCCCGGGGGGGGGGGGGGGCAGAGGGGGGGGGGGGGCGGGCGCGGCGGA
>JAFBJT010031468.1:0-16145 GCA_016785325.1 Chascanopsetta lugubris | reverse complement strand
GAGAGAGAGAGAGAGAGAGAGAGAGAGAGAGAGAGAGAGAGAACAATAATAATTATTGGTGTTAATATTATTACTCATAATAATATATAATTGTTATCATGAAAATAATATCTTCATTTGTTAATAAGCACCAAGTATTAGCTGTAGTCTGAATAGTGTGTGTGTGTGTGTGTGTGTGTGTGTGTGTGTGTGTGTGTGTTTTAACAAACAAATCTGCAAAAACAAAACAAATATTTTGAGAGGATATATTTGAAAAACATTCACATGTTGATATCTATAGACTCTACTAAAGTTCACGTTCCTCTAAATCCAAACATAAAGTGGGAGGAGTCACATTCCCAGTAGTTCCCGGAGTGCAAGCTTCCGATTATCTTGGCAGCACTTGAACGCGCAGTGATTACAGCAGCCTGCAGGTGTGCGGCGACAGGCGGACAGGCAGGCAGGTGTGATGTGTGTATCACCGGTTCACTTCCTACTGTGTGAATTGAGTGTGTGAGCACCGTGTGCCCGCCATGTCCCCCCGGTGTGACCTCTGACCGGGTCGCACTCATGAACCATGTTGACCCCGCTGAATTTCTCCAACCTGAGCACCGCCGCCGCCTCCGCCTCCGCCGCTGACCCCCACCGGCTGGACGAGCTCAGCCACCGTCCCCTGAAGGTGAGCATCATCGTGGCTCTGGGTGTCGTCATCACGCTGGGCAACGTCGCGGTTCTCCTGGTCATCACCTCCTCCGTGGCCGGCTGGTCGCGAAACTCGCGCTACTTCCTGCTGTCCCTCACCGCCGCCGACTCCGCCTTCGGCCTGCTGGTCATGCCCCTGAACCTGTGGGTGAGTCTGCTCAAGGACTACACGGAGGGGCCCGACGTGCTGTGTCACGTGGTGGCCTTCTGCAACGCCACCGTCTACTCCACCTGCATGTACACGCTGGCCACCATCAGCCTGGAGCGCTACGTCGCCGTGTTCTACCCGCTGCAGTACAACTCCCTGCTCACCCGGCGGAGGGCGCTGTGGCTCATCGCCTTCGCCTGGTGCTTCCCGCCCTGCATCCTCTCCCCCATAACGTTTCCGGACAGCATCATCGAGGTCCACTTCTCCACCGCCTCCCTGGTGTGTAACCCGTCCTACTCCACCAACGTGGGCTACTCGCTGGCTCTGACCTGCATCATATTCTTCCCCTGCTCCGTCACCATGACGTACGCCAACCTGAGAGTGTGGTGCGCCGCCAAGCGGCAGAGGCTCAAACTGCGCAAGTACGCGTGCGCGCGTCGCGACAGGCCCAACGTGGCGGCCAGGGTGCTCGTGCCCGTCATGGCCGCCTACTTCACCTGTTGGACGCCGTGCATGGCGGCGATGGTCTACAACGGTGAGCAGTTACACATAGTACACCTGTCAACTCAGGAATGTGGGAGGAGTTACGTAATTTGAAAAAACAAACACAAAACACACCTTTATTCTGCTGATGTGATAACAGGATGGAAATAAGATATGGTTTGATAAAAGTAGATGGAGATAAAATGGGATGGAGAGATGGTATAATAGGTAAAAGTTAAGTGTTAGAAATTGTCATAGTTTCTGACATGACATAAGGATAAAACAGTTTATGATATGGATAAGGTAAGATGGGATAAGGGTATAATCAGCTATGATGAGGATACAATGAAATAACAGATAGATTTGACTGAATAACAGGATGAAGTTAAGATTCAGAAAAGATAGATTGGAGAAATAAGATAAACTGAGATGATTCGATTGGATAACAATAAAGATAATATCTTATGGCTGAGATAAGATGGGATAAAGACACATTGAAATGAGAAAAGGTTTAAGATGAAATGGGCTAAGGATGAGACTGGTTAAGTCAAAGTAAGACTGAGTAGGTGAGATATAAAGCCTAATGGGATAAGATGCATGAGAAATTATAAGACTACAATATCCTCTATAAGGCAGGTAAACATTACCAATGCCATGATAACAAAGAACATGCACTAAAATAGAGAATATATAAGTGAAATAGAAATTGTATATTATCCGAGGCGTATCCAGCTGTAACATACTACGTTACAAGACTAGATGTCACTCAATCTTACAGACTACACTCAAAATCTGAAGTGCGTGTGTGTGTTGTCTCTCAAGCATCAGTGAAAGCAGCTAAAACCCATCTGGAGAGTATCATAAATTAATGCAGTAAGCCAGAGGATAATGATGTTTTAAATTCATCCCGTTTATGTCTGTCTAAACCCGATTGTTATTAATACCCATCAAAGATATGAAAACTGCTCTCGCAAAACAGTTCATTTAATTATACTGGGGAGTTGCGGTTTTTAGAATTGAATCTCCTGACGAGGACTCACGTCACTAAATTAAATGCAATGTTATGGAGCAATGAATTTTTGAGCACATGTAGGAAATCACATGTCATGATGATTCGCTGTGGTCTATTTTGGGACACATGTTTTTGAATCGAATGGAAAGCAGCCAAAAAATGAACTTAAGAGTAGATATTATTATTTCAGTTTTGAGTTGTTTATGTAAACTACTCTCCGTCATTAACCCCCTAATTTATGACTATGTTTGTGAATCAGACATTTGACTTCTCATTTACAGCAGCCATGAGCTGTGCTGCAGAAAGTCAACACTGAACGCAGTGTCACAGCTGAATATTTATAGAGTTAAGACCTTTCTCAAGCCGGAGCCATTATATATCTTATTAAGGATGGAAATCCTTGAGTGAAGCCACTGGTCTTTACTCGAACGCCATAATGTCTCTGCTTTCACTCCACTAAGTCCTCCAGTTAATTATCAAATCCTTCACATCAGGGCTATATATTTAAAATGGATGGCTTCATACACTCGTCTTCAGGGTAGAGCCTCACATCTTAAAGTGACCTTCTTTTTCTTTGCCTGTTTATTTGATATGATTTTACATGTTATTTTTGGCTGAATTGGCCCATGAAAAAGTGCTTTACTGAAGGGACCCGGCCTGATACTGTTTCTGACCATTTTCATATGGGGTTCTATGGGGATTGACTCGCATTTGGAGTCAGCCTCTAGTGGCCACCCTTTGAACTGCACGTTTCTCCATTTCCCCATGAATTTACGAGACGCCTCCTAAATAGAAAGAGCACCCGTAAACCTCACTAAACTACAGAGAAATGGGGGAAAAGGATAATAAAACGGCCTTATAAGGACTTGTTGGAGATGAGTGCCCTTTTAGATAGAGTTGTGACCTTTTACTTGAGTCGGTTGACAAAAGGGGAAGCACTTCCTTGTTCCGTCCTGTTTCCATTCTAATGTGTTGCTCTGCCTCCTCCATGTTTTCTGACCTCTCAGCTGTGTCCGGTCAGACCGTACCAGAGTGGGTGGAGTTTGTGGTGGTCTGGCTGCCGACCTCCAATGGCTTCCTCAACTGCATCTTCTACTTCTGGATAAACCGAAGCTTCCGCAGGAAGTTCCACCACGTCCTCCAGAAGCTGACTCTGGCCCTTTGCCCCAAAATGGCCGAAGCTTTGGGATGCCGCAGCCCCTCCGAGACATATTTTATGCCAGGATACCAGGACAACAACAACTCTGTCCACGAGAGGTCCTCCAGTGTGTCGTCCACGTGTACTCTGGTGTCATTAGCCTAATTGATGTCAGCCTATATTTTATCATCTCTGGCAGGGCTGGTCAACCGAAGCCAAGTTACATATGTATTTATTATGGGTTGGTAAATGGATTGATAACAACAGCTACAATTTGAAGTATTTGAATTAATCACCATACAGGCTAATTTGAGTTATATTAATTTTTGTCTAAATCTTTTTTATTTTTTATCAGTTTTCAGTCAGTGTTCGGTTGACGGAAAATTTAATTTGTAACTTATTTGGATTTTTTTTTTACTCACAACATTGCCAAGATATGATATGACAGATCAGTGTCAGAGACGACCTCTTAAACGACCCTTTTACTTGTTTTAGCCACCAACCTCCAAATACCTCCAGTCTGCGTACAGACACATTAGCAGTATTTTAATCATTTCAACTTCATTTTGACTTTGTCGCAGAGCATATGTCACTTCAAACATTTTGAGATCAGGCTATTAGCTCATCACAAGAAAGTGATATTTAGACTTCTGTTTGTACGAGACATTTGCGAACTAACATCAGTGTCTGATTACGAGCACTTTGAGGGATTGAGGTGGGTAACGGCCGGGGGAAGTTGACCTTTAAGTCACGTCATTCCAGTGTATGCAAGGGGGAAAGTAATTAAGCTGCCACACTGTAGAAAGGTCAACATATTTGTGCAGGCAAGAGACGACTAAGGTGATGTGTGAGACTGCGGTTGTTTGTTTAGCGAGGATAAGGCCGCGATCTTCCTCTCAGCATTTGCTACACTACAGTATGGATTCAGCGTGGCGGTGACCTTGTCATGTGCTACTATGCAAATTGATTATTTTCCACAAAAGAAACAGCAACCGTTGTAAACAAAATATTTTAGCCTGTACATTACCGCTCATTGATTCATTCTAAATGATCAAAGTAGGTTGAGCCGCTGTCACTGAATTACAAGAGTAGAGTGGCTGACTTGAAGATTTATGTATATAACTATATATTTTCTTATGTTTCTAAATTCCTAATATGAGAGCAGACAAAAATAATGTATTATATTGTATTGGTAAATAGATTTATGAAATAAAGCATTGCACTTCTGAAGTTCGTCATTTCCTCCCTCGAGGGGGTTAAGCTTTCATTGTTTTTACTGAATTAATAAAAAATAACCAGATTACCAAGAAAGTCAGTGCACAGATGAAATCCTGAAAGAGCCCAATGAATTTTTGGCCACTTGGGATCGGCTATAGAATTTTTAATTTTTAATTCCCTGTACTGTACATTGAGATGGGGTGTTTTTCAACATTTTCATATTTAAAAAAAACTTGATTATGCAGCTCTTTTTGGTTTGTTCTAAAAGTCTTTTCAAATGTATTTATAATGGAAGGAAAGGGGAATAATGTGTAGACCACCCGTTGTTTCAGAGCTCATAAAGAAAAAAAGTTTAGGCCTGACAGATTTAGAAGAACTGCAGATTCTTCCTCCTCCTCTGGAAGATGCCGGTGTTGACTTTGGCCCCTCATTAATAAATGATTCTGTTCCCAAACCTTCAGATGGAAGTGGGAAGCATCACAATTTACTTCCAGGCTTCATGACGACCTAGTGAAGAAATGGCCGTTGAGTGTTTCATATGCATATGAAACAATTAATTGTAGATGGAGTGTCTGTGTGGTGCTAGAGAGAAGAATTTAAAGTGAATTTATTGCCCATGCATTATTCAAATAGCATGCGGCGCAGAGATTGGACCAGCAAACTTAGCTGGAAGCTTCTCATTACGTTTTAGTGTTTAGTTATTGGGAAAAAGTTCCAAAAATGGCAGGTTTGGTCTTAGCCGATGGTGATTAGTCTCCTTCTCTTAGGAGCAATGTTCTGAAATATAATGTGACCAAGTTAAAAAAAACAAAAACCATCATCAACAAAAACAGTCTGTTCAAAGAAATCTGATCTGCTCTTATGAATAATTTGCGATGGGTTATGCTAATCACCAGCTACCACTGCCACGTTAGATAACAGGTTGAGCCAAGGCCATGGAGTTAAAGCTAAAGTTCACATATTCAAAACACTCGGAGGATGATACCTTTTGAATAATGAATGTGTAAATATTTGATTGATTGTTTATGTGTGGTATTGTTCCTGCTGAAGAATTCATACTAACATGATATCAGACTTTATTTTCTGTACATTTCACAAACATTTCACAAACATTTCACACACACACACACACACATTTATATGAACTTCTTTCCTGTCCCCCTCGGGTGTTGCCACAGCGAATCCCCGGTTTCCATCTAACCCTATCCTGACTCCATCTACCTTCATATTCTCTCTGTCTCTCTGTCTCTCTCTCTGTCTCTCTGTCTCTCTCTCTGTCTCATGGTGCACACCAAACATTGACATCTGGCCTCTGCTTCGAATGATGCAGTGCGGTCAGGGGGAGGCAGAGCCTCTCCTGTCATGATGACAGATGAAAAGTAAAAGAAAAAAAAAATGTGTACTTTACATTTATTTTCCATACAATTTCAATAATTCCCATATTTGAAGTCAAAATCACCAAATTTGGGGTGTTGCTGCCTCTCTGTATATCGCCAGTATAATGTTTCAAAACACTTTTATTATACGCTATGACTTTCCATAGTCTGGTATTTATATATTCTGTGTGTTTACACAGTGTTTGGTCTGACTGGTTGAAGATAAAGCTGCAGTGAAAATCTACCAGTGGAGGCAAACAATACCCTGCCTCTCGCTGGGGGGGCGCACGTGAGCTCACAGGTACTTATTGCTGCTGTTCAGGTGACACAGAGAAGAAGAGATATCTCCCCAAAAAAGAGAAACGAATGGCACCGGCAGTTTGTTTACTTTTCTCTCTTGCTCCGCCTGACTTCCTCGGTGGAAGATTAGGTTTCAAAACTTCAACGTTTTGAAATTAAAAGGAGATAAGGATAAAGAGTCGTGGATATTTTCAAGTGAAGGTAAGACCATGAAACGTTTTTTCCCTCAAAATGAGATCTGACTAAAACAAAAACAATCTCATCCCTCGCAAAAAAAGAGAAAGAAGTGACCTTAGTTTTCTTTTTAAAGTACTCCTTTGTTAAAAAGCAACTGCTGTCAATTGAAGTGAAGATACTGTGCATATATAAGTCCATATATTTATAAATCTGACTTTTGACAGTCAGTGCCTCCCTAGCCACAAACCTCACCACAGGTAGTCCACTCCCGTTGCCAGATCTGAGCCCCAAGGAGTCATTGAATTGAGCCAGTGGGCCAGTCTGTTTTTTATTTAAATAAGCCATATTCACCTCTTATCAAATGGGGTGCTTTAGGCTTACGTGTAAAATGCACCTTACCAAGAGAACTTCATGTTTGCATCAAAAGCCTCACCTATGTTGCGGGATATCGAATATTTTGGTCTACTTTCAGGGTATTTTTGTCTTTTATCAGCCGGTGGTCAGCTTTCATAAGAACTGACTCGGGTCAAAGGTCATCGGAGTGACATGGAGTACTATATGCTCACGCCACGGCCTCCGCTTTCAAGTACCTGTGGCGTTAACAGCTGGCTTTGAACCAGCAGCAGCAGCGCTGTCCACAACCAAACTCCCGGCTCTCTCTCTCTCATTGGTCCATCTGCTCTGTCGACCCGGTCGGAGCTACACCACCACCCTGCAGACGGGGTCGCGGCTCACTATAGGTGATGTTGACGTGGTGTCGGCTGGATCTCGGCCAACTCACGAGCAGCTGTCAAGGCGTAGCTCCAGTGAAGAGTCGGCGTGTGCACCGGTTGATTTGATTTATTTATGATTATTTTCCTCGTGTCGAGACTCGCTCACACCCAACAAATGAGAGCGCAGGCTGTGGCATAGTGTGACACTGTATTAACAGCTTTTTCAACCAATTTTTGGAAAGTTCCCTTTCGTGCCGTTTTAATTCCTTGAGTGGATTGAAATGTTGAATTGGTGTAGCTGTCGGGAATAAAGTAAAGCTGAGGATGTTCTGTGGTTGTTCAATGAACTTTTATAGGCTGTTGTCAGACCTGCAGAATCCACTGTGCATTCCCTGCGCAGACTGAAGGTTTGACGCTGGTTCTGGGGAGGTTTTCACAAACCAGCAGTCAAGAGATTATGTTTATTCCTGCTGGATAGACATTTCTTTTTTTTCCCCTCCCTCTCCAGCTGTTTGAGATGTTTTCCAAACAGGTCTCCCGTAGGACGCCCGAGTGTTGTGCATTAGCAGTCTCTTCTCTCCTTGAGGATGACTGCTGTTAGAAATAAGTGATTCAGTCATGGTGAGTGATGTTTATCTGATGGCTTCATATACTCCCACAGAAACAATACTCTGTACATAAGAGCTCATTACTCTGTCTGGTCGTAATTGCTGCCACAACAGACTGACATTTAGGTAAAATGGCCAGTGGCAATAACATGTTGTTTTGTTCAGAAATTATGTAGCACCGCAGCGCCCTATAGCCTGTAATCACATGTGTCAAACTCGTGGTCCGCGGGCCGAATGCGGCCCACAAGATCATGTTATGTGGCCCGCGAGAGCTTAAAGGCATAGGATTGTCGAAAAATAAGAGTCTAAAGATACATGGCCCATGAACTCTCGTTAATTATACATGTCACTTTTCAAACGTCACTATCTTCAGTGTGTTTACTGTGTGCTTACATTTTCACATGTATGTAAAATGCATATTCAATATTTGTAAAATAGTTGAATAAATGATAATCAAGTATGAAGATAGTTATTCACCAATATGTTAAGTAGTGATTACATTTAGTCCCACAATTAAAACCTGCCCCTTGAGGTCAACCATACTGCAGGTGTGGCCCTCTGTGAAAATGAGTTTGACAGCCCTAGCCTATAAAATTGGAAGTTGGCCGTCCCTGTTAAAGTGTTGGTGTGCTTGGGTTCTTTGTTTGAACCTGTTACTAGAACATTTGTGTCACTAAATAACTGATCTCAGACGACATTCTTATGGTTTTAGCAATAAGCGGTTTTAATAGAGAATCTTAGAAAAAGCAAAATTGGAGGAAAATAAATGATACAGCATCTGTATTACTCCTCTTTGTATAAGAAAATATATATATGTATAATAATGCAAACACAAATAAGCCATATATATTGACATCCCAAACAGAATAAAGAAAATATTATAATGTCTCAAAATAAATTAGAGTTCTGTGTAAATGCCTGAGTAGCACTTATTTTCTTAGAAAAAAGAAAATAGGACACACACGTACCGTTATTCTTAAACAGGTGTAAAGCTGGCGTATGCATGTGGAAAAATAATTAAGAAGTTTGCAGATGTTTTTTTTTTTTTTATCAGAAAATTGCCTTTTTTAAAAAAGATATTCTAGACCATCTCATTGCACACGGTCATTATTAGCATCACAATAATAATAGAGCAGGTTTTTATTGTCGCACAATGTATTTCCACAGCATATGTGGCAGCATTGTCTTCACTGCATGAAAACCTGGAGATAAACTCTCCTGAATGCTGTGATGATTATGTTAGAGTGGGTGCAGCAGTCAGATTAGCCATTTAAATGTAGCCTATATTTCCCTTTCAGCTGTGGAGGCTGCTGACAAATGAACATCTTGAGGTTGCAGTGCCACCTTGTGTTCAAACACAAAAAAGGCACCAAAACATTGTAAATATCTGCACACTTACGATCATTTCTTTTTGGTTGAGGATTTGATTTTTAAAATCAAATCTGGATTATTTCATATTCTTCATGATCAAGGGCACGACATGTTATTATTGATGGCCAAATGTGATTCTGACATACATAGATTATTATTACAATCTCTCTAGCACCATTGGAAAACCAAAATCCCTTTAAACCGTTTATCTCTCCGCATTTGAGCAGGGCACGTTGTTCTGAAAATGTCCCACCTGATGTAAAAGGATGAATCAATGGCCGTTGATTTGTGCTTTCTGCCGTTCTCTTGTCACGGCCACTCTGCACAGTGAGGGCTCTTGTGGAGGTTGCAGATGGAAAGGCTTTAATTTCAATCACTGCTTCCTGCTCCTCTCCACGGGGAAAAATAGCTGAGGGGAGCAGCGCGTATGCAGAACTCAAGTATTCTTCAGTTTTTTGCCCGTACTGCAGCATGAAACGGTTACCTAAGAAAAACAAATCACAGCACAAGTACATAAGCGCATTATCTTCTACTTCAATCTGACTTTTCTTTTTGTTTTTTGACATTGAATCACAATGGTACAGTGGTTACATTTATAACTAAAGGATACTAGAGTATGGGGATTATCTAGTCATGTTGCCCATCAGCACTCTCCTCCCTGTCAAGTGGATGCCTCTCTCTCTCTCTCTCTCTCTCTCTCTCTCTCTCTCTCTCTCTCTCTCTCTCTCTCTCTCTTCTCTCTCTCTCTCTCTCTCTCTCTCTCTCTCTCTCTCTCTCTCTCTCTCTTCAAAATGTGGTGCCTAACATTACAGTGTGGGAAAGTGTTAGACAGTTAATGTCATTTTCAAGTGTCTGAATAGGATCAATAGGATTGAGTGACATCTAGTGGTGAAGTTTAATGCTGCACATGAAGACCACTCACCTCAGCACTTCCTCCCAAACATGGAGGGAATCTACAGATGCCTTGAGTTCAGGATCCGAGTCAGAAACAGCTTTAATGACCAGGTCATTAAATGTCACCATACAAGCAATTTGTTTCCGGCAGATCTTGTCTCTCAGATCTTGTCATCCAGACTCAAAAGAGTCCATTCTGTGAAAACATGGGCTGATAGGGGGATTAAAACAATCAGTCAGCAAAATCATCAGCATAATCAATCAGCCCTCTACATCCCCTTAAATATTAATTGCGCCTAAAACTGGCATAATGGCCCTTTAAAGTACAGCTCGTGGTGTTTGCTCATTAACATGTGAATAAACACCCCATCCAATGGCTGCTTTGACCCACTGTGAGTTTAACCCCATCTGTTAAATTTTTCATATCTGTTTCCATTTCAAATTAGCACAGCACCAGCACACGATCTGTTGTAAGGCTCATGCATTTTTAAAGGGGACAGAGGTTGACTGCTCTGGATATTTGCCAGTGCACACACTTTTTCATTTTGTCGGACTCATCTGAGACACACGTATGTATATAGTATAAGATAAAGAGCATTCGCCCACTGAAATCCTTCCATTCCCTAATGACTATATGAATACTTCCGTGTGTCAGATAGAGTTCAGATGGACATGGACAGTTGTCATCTCCAAAAGTTCATTGAGAAACGATGTCCTCAAAGTTTCTGGCCAAGGACAAAGCTCTCAGACAGACCCGGTGTAACTTTAACGATTGCTGTGAACATGATGTGTATCTGGAGTAACCATTAACCAGAGTGGAAGGTAAAAGCTTCGGTTTCTCTCTATTCTGGGAGCTCCTCTCATCCAGTCTTGTGTTTGTGCACAGGCTGAATAAAGAGATGCTGACTTTTTGATCCTTGATTTGAGTGCTGCGACTTTTTCACATTATCGTAGTTATTATTGTCATTATCCATTAATACTCATTTTATTGTTATTACTATTGATGCTGCTACTACTACTGTATTACTATTCCAATTGGTCAGAGAAGTAGTCCTATTATTACTAAATCTTAATTGCAGTAATGTGTGTGCATTCTTTTTGTGGACATGTTTTTTGTTTCTAATGTCTGTCTCTTGAGCTGCTGTATCTGTGAACTTTCTCCACTGTGAGATCAACACAGTGTATGCTGTAGGAGTGCATGACAGGTCGCATGTTTGTTTTGTTTTTTTCAAGATTAGTTTTATTCAAAATATCCAGGCAGGAAATGACAAGTACAGAGATAAACTGCAAATACGGGGGCAGTGACTTGAGAAGTAGCAAGTTATATTATTGAAATTTTCTTCTTCATAGATTTCATACTCTTAATGCCATTTGATTGTGACTTAAGAAATGCTATGTGAAGCTTTTCGACACAGAAACATCAGCAATAAGCTCAACTCTGAGCAGTAACCTGGAAAAGTTGAATGGGCTGAAGAATCAAAGCTATGGGCAGTAACCAAGACACGTTAGAATGGCTTTAATGACAAATAGCATCATAAATATCATTCAGTATAATTCAAGCCCTCTAGTGACAGGTGCCAACACCATTCAATCCAGAAGAGCCAGAGATGCATGAGACAAATTTGTGGAATAAGCATCAGTTAAATAAATGGCATAGTGAGAAATAATAAAATGCAAAACCAGAGTAATCACACAACAAACGCTTCTCTCCTGTCACTATTCACTCAAGTCAGTTAATGTCCGCTAGTATATCTATGTAGTAAAAATAGCGTTAGTACATACTACATAAATTTAGATTTATCAATCTGGTCTTTGAATATTTACAGTTACCTGGTTAACAGCTGTAGAAAAAAAATAGAACAGACTCTACCTTAAATAATCACTGACACGACATGATTCATGGATATTCTAAAACAGAAAAAGACACCAAGATTTGACACTGCATTGACATAGTTGGAAAGATGATGCCTTTATAAACAAGTGATGAATGTAACCGAGCTGTGACGTCATGAGAGAATAGGAATAAACTCACTGTTCCTTTTGAGTGTTAGGTTGCAGTCGCATTTCTCACTGTGTTAAAACTTTAAAAATGCAAAAAAAATAAAATTATAAACTTTATAATTTATTGCAAAAAAGAAGAATGGTCACTGAGCTGTTATTCAGATTATATTATAATTTTGCATAATCAGTCACTCCTATTCCAGTTTGTGCCTTTTTCTGGGCATACAAATGAGCATTCAGTAAGCAAACTGAGTTGAATGCATATTACAGACAATAATTGACATGAATGACAGCAGCCATGGTAACAAAGAAATACAATTAAAAGACTAAAGGCAGACAGTTTCATAAAGTCTCAGTCCAACTGCCCATGTGGTGCACTCTGTTTAGACAGACGAGGACAAAAGTGCTTTATCAAACTGCTGCTCCGTTTCTCGTTGCAGAGGATGCAGACACTCCTAAATGTGCGCGTTTGGTGAGCGGAGGTATTGGTTGAACTCTTCAAGGCCTCCAAATGAAAAGAATCAATTGAAAAACAGGCTTCCAAAACTCAAGATGACTTGTGTTCCATCATGTAGAAGCGATACACGATGCCAGCAAAAGCTGCGGCAGCAGCGGGTATCAACCACAAGGTCCAAGAGCTGATGGGAGAAAAAAATATACCTTTAAATTCATAGCAGTTCAAATTGACAAAGTAGTAGAGAAGAAAGACACTATATATATATATGTTAATGGGACATCACTTGAAACACAAAAAGACAACACTTCAAACACTGAGCTAAGTTAGCCTGCTAATAATTCCATCTCTGGTTTGTTTTTCCAATTCAGAGCCAGAGATCAATTCTGTGCTTGACACAAGCCTACAAGAGTCCAGCATTCTGTTAATCAACATCAGTAAATAACCCTCTTAACTGGCACTTTCAGAAGGCAGTTGCAATTAGGTGTATAAACAAAGCTACGCCCTCTGACATTTTCTTAAATACTATTGCAGGATGTTCAACTTCATTTAGCCGTTTACTTTGGTGGTGACGATTACCACCGTGTGATGTAGTATGTCAATAGCCTGAGGTTGACTTTTTATTCAAAAGAGCTCCTTGACTGCTCAAGCCTCATCAAAATGTTGTCAGTTGGAAGGAATTGCTGAACAAACAAAAGCCTTTTTTCAACAACTGTCCAAAACCCAATGTAAAAATCTCATTGGCTCTTTACTGAGGGACCCACTGTGGTGAGATTGTTTGCGTTGACCTACAAAAAAAGAAATCAGAAATCATACAGCTAAACACACTTTAGCTGTATGTTTTTACAGATATCTTTGACAGTTGAACTCATTTGAACTTTAACCTCACTCTGAGGTGTCACCATTGCCAGAGGACTTTGTTCACCTCATGTTACACTGTTCAAGAAATATGAATTTTAAGTGCCTATGTAGACAAATGTGAAAAGTTATCACGTGATAATGACTCACTTGGATTCTCCTGAATGTGAGATAACATCCGCCTGCAGCAAAAAAACATAAAATATAAATATTGAATCATTGAAACATATGGTATTGACTTTGTATTATCTTTAACATTTATATTCAATTTTTGTTGGCCTTACAAAAATAAAGACAGCCAGCAGCTCTTACCTTTGGTTTTTCCTTTTTCCTGTCCTCCTGTAAATACATTCAATAAATTAGTACCACTCTAGTCATGTTAGATAAATGTATATGTATGATTGGGTTTGGAGTGGTACAACAACCATTTCAGTTGTTGGTAGGCAGCACTTGCTCAGTGTCACATGACAGTATCATAAGTGAAATGCTCAGAATTTCTTCAAGTCTAGCGGATTTGTGGAAAATAAGGCTGGACATCACTAAAGCTTGAATTCCTTTGTGTGACGTTAAACTTACTGGGTTGAAATGAAAAGTTGAAGGTTTCTATGGTTTTGTATGGTTCTGATTCCTATGGTTTATAAATTCCTATTCCTTGTTTATACGATTCCTATACCAGACCCAATTTTCTGCATCATACGGAATTAGTGATAGGATTTTGCATTTTACTTTAGTTCAAGAGATGAATAACACCAACATGGTATTTGGGGGGTACTTAAAAGGAAAAATTGATATTCCTTAAAAAAAAACAACAACTGCAGTCTACATCTTAAAAGTCCCACTACCCAATCTGTACCTGTATTAGCCTCTTGCGATACAATTCCATCTTGGTAATTATGTGAGAAAAGTTTTTTTTTTTATGTACAAAAAAGTTGCATATTTTGAAAATAAAAACTTATTTTGAAAGTTGAACCATTTTCTTAACTCCTTTTACTGTTGGAAGGCTTCCCTTATGTTTGTGAGAAGATACAGAAGATTGTTTTTGTAAATGCACTACAATGAAATCACTAGTGTGGGTGGACAGAGGCTTTCAGCCTGCCTTTGGGTCAACTTAGTGTTACCTTGCTTAACTGTAGCAGAAGAACAGAATGAGAAGTATGCACACGGACTAAAATTTAAGAACCTATTGTTTTGCGCTGTGATGATGAAGACTTTGTAAGATCTGGTTGTCTCTATCATATGTGTGTGAATGTCAAGGGTTTGAGTGTCTGACCATAAAAATACTTGTTATAGGGTGTGTTTAATCTGGTCAATGACATGCAACACTTGGAAGCAAAAGTTCCGTTTTTGTTTCATCACTGAGCAGAATTTGCTCACATTCTTTCCTAAGGTGTTTTTAAGTCTTCTGGGTAAAGATTAAGAAATAACAAAAAAAAAGGTATCGTATGCAGTTTTGAACTAGTATTCCCTCTCAATCACCTTTAATGAGCCTCTGGAAGTGTGTGGTGTTGTGTTTATCTACAGTTGTGTTTCCTGTGTTTTTGTATTGTTTTGCTGGGTGGCAACATTTGGATGGTACCATGTGGAGGTGGTTTACCAAATTAGCTTTAGATACTATAAACATTTCTGCTAAAACATTTTTTTACATTCCTATAACAGTGTAACTTGCAGTGCTTGTAAGTCCTGGTGTTGTTGGACAAAGGTGGTGAGGCGACTGTTACTGAAAGGTTTACAGACACCAAATGCATTTACACAAGACATTTGGATACATGACAAATTAACTGGATTTGACAGCATCTTCCTGGATTTGTTGGCAAGCCTAATCATTTCTTTGATTGATTTTAACACTGGTGAATGTTTTTGATAGATTAGCATTCATTAAAGCGACATAATATACAAGCTATATGAAAGCAATGAACTCAATCATGTCAATAGCCTTATATTTCACAGTAACGTTGTCTTCAGGAGACAGAAAAGCATGTCATGTCTTCTTACCACATGAACCTCTCCGACTAAGTACTGCTCAAGCATCTCCCTCGCGTCTGTGGAGTGACCCACATCCTCGAAACTCTCGGTGGCGTCAGCACCAGCCTGCTCCAGTAAGACCTCTTCACCTCCCGGATGCTGAAACCAAAGATTTGTGAAAAGGAGTTCAAGAATGTTCGGCGAATGGTTTCCCCTCCATGACCCCTGATCAGAAAGTGATTGCGTTGGTTCATATGTTTAAAAGCAATGAACACTTTCATCACATGTTTAGTAACAGAAAACAACCAACATGATGTGATCTCCATAGAGAGGACCAACTACTGTTGGTCACATACATACATAGACTATTGACAATCATAATAATATTAGCATCTTCAGTGTCTTACTCCTGTACTCCATTCTTCATTTGCAACACCACCATTTCCCCCAATGGGGATGAATAAAGTCTTATATCATATTTCGAACATATTCAATATCCGTCTACTGTCAGCTCAGCTGGGTTACATGTACCAAACAGCATCGCCAACAGGCAGCTGGTTTGGGTTCCAGATATAGGCTGTCACGTGGTTTAATATGTATATGGAAATGGTGGCTGGCCAATAATATGGCAAGTCATGAACATATAATACTGGCCAAGTTAAAAATGGGTCGCTTGCTGTCTGGGAACTGGCGTGACCCTAATTCACCTCGAGGTATGTGGCGACCACGTCTTAGGCACAGGCGGCCTTGT
>JAFBJT010031383.1:11865-36258 GCA_016785325.1 Chascanopsetta lugubris | reverse complement strand
CTACATCCAATGCACAGTGTGATACATACTTTACAGGTACAAAAAAACAGCTGGTGTGAGGAGCAACACTCTCACCAAAATACACTGTGTTTTAGCAGCAAGTGCTGAAGGATAGCATACGTTCACCTACACGGTTATTCAGCTGCAATATGCAACTTCGCCACTAGATGTCTGCAAATTATACACACTATGCCTTTAATCTGCACCGTCGTCAGACACGGTGGTGATTCATTGAGTTGTTTTTTTTTGGTAAACAGACAGTTAAGCCTGCTGCTAGACACAGTCTTGCTAACCTAGTTTACCATATGCTCCTGTTCACTTGCACAATGCTTTGTTTTGGGCAAACCAACCGCGCTTTTAATTGGCTAAGCCTCAGCCAAGCTAACGTGGTATTAATCTCACAGTGTGCTGTTTCCAAACGGATTGCATGCTGACCTGCTAACCAAGCATATTGTGAGATTAAGGAGCTCTGCATCCAGGAAAGCTCACCTGTTCTATCATACTAAACCCTTCACACGTCACAGGGCACGTGTCCTAATTCAGGTCCTCACAGAAGGCATCAGCATCTCAAATTAGGCACCTGTGTGTCACTGTGGTAGTGGAAAATTTTAAACCGCTTGGTGTATCAGTGTTGATTCAGCTCCTTATGTTTATAATGTGCAATAACCACTTAGTACAGTCTTTAAACACACATTTTGAACTCGCATACCAAGAATAAAAGGGGCGGATGACCTATGTATTGCAAAATCATCATATTCATTTATGTTGCCGAGGTTTTTATATTTTCTTGTCTGGTATATTAATTACAACACTTGTTTTCCAGTGGACAAACTACATCCATGGCTGGCAGGACCGTTGGGTGGTGCTGAAAAACAACACGCTGAGCTACTACAAGTCACAGGATGAGACAGAGTATGGCTGTCGAGGTTCACTCTGCCTCAGTAAAGCCGTCATCACTGTAAGTAACAGCAACTCAAAATAGCATTTTTAAAATGATTTTTAAGTACAATTATATTAATTACATAATGATAATAATCAATCATTATTATGAATAATGATAACAGCTCTATCAATAATAATAATACACACTCTCTTTCAACAACACACACTTTGTTCAACCTGTAACGGCACAGACAGTGTGCCAAGAAATGATGTAACCTCGTTTTCGTAAAAAAAAACAACCTGTAGTTGCGTAACGTACTTTACCGTTGCCCATGAAAACGGATCTACTTGTGTGAGTGACATTTTCATTAAATTGTGAAATCACATGGGAACTTCAAACAGGGAAAAAACCTCCTGTCGTTGTCTCTGCTGACGCACCATTGCTTCATTCATATTTTTATATAAAATTCTATATTGATTTGACTAGAATGACAAACAAACATGAATTGACATTTAAATGACTTAAAGCCACGACTTTCTAATTGTAAAATACGTTGAGAATCAGCATGAATGGAACATGTCTATTAGCTGTAGAGCGTGAGAGGAAATCCAAAGAGCAACATCAGCTGTTTCTGCTTCCACCAGGAATTTATCCACCCACTCACTTTCTCCCTCAGGCCCTCGCATAGTTTTGAGAATCTTGGCAACCGCCCTATAAGATGTGATTCAGATGTTCGTCATCCAAGGAAATATCAGCCCTTTCCTGGATCCATGTGAAAGCCTTGGGCTTGATTCACCCGCCATAACCACTGAGAAACATTATATTAGAACATCTCAATCTTAAACTGGGAACCTTTTTCCATCAAGAACTCCTGATTACGTCACAAGCTACGCTGGAGGGTAACCAGCCTGTCAGCTGACTTGTGTTAGTTCCAAAACATCATGCTATGTGGTTACACTTTAGCGGAACTGTTGTCATGTGACTCATACCACGTCAGTGACCCTGCACACAGGACAGTGCAGACTTTCCGGACCTGTGCTAACCCTGGCATATACTACATCTTTAAGCAAGTCTTAGTCTTATGATATCCTGTCTCTGTGACTCAGTGCAGCTGTCACACTTTGCCAAGCACAGACAAAATAAATCCAAATGTCAACAGCGCCTAAAGCTGCATGTTCACACCATTTCACCTTTTGCGGTGTTTCAGTGGGAACACACAGTGGGTCAGATATTGACCGAGGCCCAGTCTGTCTCTCTCTAAACAGTAACATGGGGAATTCATTAGTTACTGCTCCCTCTCAGCGTTATGCGTGCTTTGCCATTTGATGTGTTTGTTCAGCTTTATCCATTCCCAGCATATGTAAACATTTACCTCCATGTGGCGCTCTACTGTAGTCATTTATCATTCCAGTGGAAATATGCTTTACTACAGACATCAGGGACATAAATAATGAAGAGTTACAGTGAGCAGTGGTAATCAGCAGGCAGTTATTGCCTTTTTAGAACAGAAATGTTCTCTTATTTTTTCTTTTACCAGTATTTCTCTCTCACTTGCATTCCCGTGTCCTATTTCTCCTTTTAGCTCAGACAGTAACTATTAGACATTCTGTACATGCACCATATTACAGTATGTCCTCCCACAGAGGACCAGTTATTTGTCCATGTCTAAAATCCTATCGGTAGATGACAGCTATTATCACATAGATTGTAGCATGAGTTCAATGTGGCTAATACCACCTGACTGTGTTTTATAATCAGACTAACCTCTCCACACTTTGGTCAGACACGTGTACATACACAGTATCTTTTCAGTTCAGAGGGTAGTAAGCCGTTTAAGCTGCACAATGAGTCATTCATAGTTTTAAACAGGTAAAAACTCTAGAGTTGAGGAACTCTAAACCTGTCAGATAAGATTTGATTTCTTCATTTCAGAGTCAGGTTTCAAAAAAAGACAACCCAAAACAAAAGTGACTGAATATGGCTCCTGCAGCATGATCCATTCTGCTCTTTCTCAATAGATTTTTAAAAGCGTCTCTGTGAGCGTCTTCAACTAAAGAGTAGAATGCAGGTTTTGCATATGGGAGTATCCTTGCAGGTGTGTAGGATTAGTTTACATTATCCACTGCTCATTTCATTATGTCCATCACCTGTGCATGTCTATACCTAGGTATACATTAAGTAGGTCACAAGACAGTAAATACTAGTATTATTAGTTCAGGGTAGGTTTGTACTGTGGATTACCAACCAAGTAAACATCGTTTGTCCACCATGTCAACATTAGCATTCCTTGATTAATTTAAACCAGCTCAGTTTGTAACTTAGCTTTGCCATGTCTAACCTTCATCTCAAATGTGCTTAGTGAATTAAGTGGCTCAAGTATGATTTACATTGTCATATATATACATTACAGATATACACATATGTATGTGTGTGTGTAACTATAGAATAAATCTGCAAAGACCTTCATAGTCGTTTGTCAACAGCTGTGTATATTAGTTTCAGACTCATGTCTGTTCCTCCACAGGCTGTTTAACCTCCACTGCCATTTTTAGATACATGGGGAGTTAATAGGAGCACTTTGGCCTACTTGTGATTCATTGTCTCAATGGAATTGGTGAGTAGTGCAGATTGGATCTACGATGGGTAGGAGGCTGGCTATTTTATTTTCCAGGAGGCAGCTGGACAGCTTAGCTCCTTCCCCATCACATCCCGATGAAGCCCCTCTACAAAGTTTAAAAGATAGAGGAAGAGAAAGGGAGATTAGGGATCAAGTCAAGCTCAAACAAATGATTTGGGGTGACGTCAGGTCTAATGGAAATTGCAGAGTGTCTCCTGCCAGGAAATGAGAATCGTGCGATGTGACTTCCTCTTTGCTGGGGGTCAAAAGGAAGGTGAAGGAAAACGTTGTGTTGTGTGTGCCTCAATGACACAATGTTATTCTTGCCATCACTCCTGTTGATTCAGCCTTCCTCTCCCCACTCTGACCAGTGAGTGTGTCAGTGCTTCCTCCACCAAGGATTCACCAGTGTCCTCAGTAAGATGTTCCTAGCTCTAGAAACACAACAGTTATGTTGCAAGAACAGGGCAGTGTATTTTCCCAGATCTCCTCTCCTGAAATTAGCATGTTGAAACTGGCAACAAATGAGTGAGGACATTCAGTGTGGTTCATTGCAATCCTTGTAGGGTTTCTCAATGTTTACGTCGGTCCCATTCTCCTCACCTCCCTTAGTCCTGAAAATCACAGGCCTATTGTAAGGGCACTCCCGTCGATTCACGACTGGACACTGTGACTGCAGACACGTACACCGGCTCATAAGGGGGGTTGGAAGGGGGAGCAGAGAGGCAGAGTCTTTTTGAAGCTGAATAGGAAGTTTATGTTTGAAGAGAACAGAGATGGATTGAAGCAGATTTTTTGTTTTTAGATCTCGGCCCTCATGTTGCATGTCACTCATGCTGTTATTAATTTGAGTGGTTGGAGATTAGCTCTATCTTGGCCAATTCTCTTCTCTTGAATGAATATAAGTCCCTACAATGAAGGATTGACAGTGATGACGCGAGTGTGGTATAATTATAGTTGAGTGATGGTTGGACCTCAAACAAGGGAGGCCGTTTGACATATGTCAGAAATAGTTCTTGGCAGAGGCCACTCGGGGCAAAAGTAGGCAAGGATGACAATAGAGACGCTTAAATTTAACTGCTCTGCTGGGAAAGCATCACATTAATGTCATCACTGCTCGTTTTATTATGTAACATTACATACAAACAAATTGGAAATTCTGTACGTTATATTCAGAGTGAAGGCTTTGTTCACAGAAATAGTTCATTGCACTGCCCCTTTACTTTTCATTTTCTTCATTTGTTCTGTTGACCAGTTAAATTAATCTGAATACGCTCCTGTAGAGGGACACAGTGTTTTTCTGTCAATTCATCAAAGTTATCCCTTCATCCATCCATTTATTTGGACTGCGTCTCACGTGCATGATCAAAGGAGGTTGATTCAGGACTGCGCCATACTCTACGTAAGAAGATCTACTTATTAACTTTGTGGTAGATCATCCATTATTCATCCAGCTTAATCAGCAACTCGTGCACGAGAAGACAGAGACACAAACCAAACACTATGTCTGTCAGCTTTTATTTATCTGCTTGTCTTTCTCATAGACTCCAGGCTGAGATAATTTTCAGCCTAGCAGCTTCTTGTGATGAGCAGGTGTTCCGACATGTGACCGATTATTGTGTACTGTTGCCCTGGATCCCTATCAACTTCTAAGTCTTGGTGCAGGCATCTCATTCTGCAACTTCTAACTACCAAATCTCCATCCGTCAACAGACCACGTTTGTATGCAGGATTCATAAACATCTCAAATGTTATCTTGAACATATGAGAGCATACCAGCTTTTGCAGATTATCAGTGACAGTTCCTAGTCCAGTCAGCAAGTCTTTGTATTCCAAGTCCTGCCAATAAGATCCCTGCTAAAAGGGAGAAGGCATATCTATTGTCTGTCTAACAGCTGATGTGTCTTGCTTGTGTGCTTCCTGGCTTGAGCTTCCTCTTCTTTTAAATGAGCATCTGATTTGGAAAGCATTCAGAAGTTTCCCTCATGTTGTCACAAAGCATCTGATCTCGGCCTCAGTGCCACTTCTGTACTGTTTTGCTTGCTATGGTGGATAGAGCCAGTTGTTCTGACCTTGTGTACATTAATTAGGATTGGTAGAGAGGAAGGATCAATTCGGTGTAATTGTAATGATTAATCTCACAATACCCTATTCATTAGAATAACCCCAAAAAATCAATACGTGGCTTAATTAAACAAACACCTCAGATGTTATCTGCATTCACAAATGTTTCTTCAGTGAATGGGACACCGTACTATTCTGGCAACAGTGTAGATTGTAGCCTTTGAAAGGTCACATAAAGTGTGCCATCAAAAGGTATTGCAAATCACATTCACGCTTGTTCTGGCTGTTAGTGGAAGCCATAACTCAGGGGAGAATGTGTTGACTTTTATTCCTGACTGGCTGGCAGAGGTAATTAACAACAAGGCAGTAATTCTACTTTTTCTTGTGCTTACACTTAAATGACTTGGACTGTCGCGGCCCTAACGTCCCCTCTAGCTGTGTCCTCGACTACGCTCGAACAGGCCAGACCCTCTAGCATCAGACTGTTCATTTGGTTCCACCTTGAGGGTGAGTTAGCTTTGGGACTCGGTGCAGAGGTGTCCTTTCTGAAGGGCCAATGCAGTTTGTAAGCAACACAGGTAAACACCACTATGGCGCCCCCTCCCAACCCCCACCCAGCATACACACCAACACATACACACTGTCCTTGCTTGTTGGCCATGTCGGTATATATAGCACTTTTCAAGCACTAACAGTACACTGGGGGGTTATTAGGAATATGCTCCATCCTGGTATTTGCCTTAAAAGGCCAGTTATCTGCCTCCCCCCTATGGGATGGTGTTTAAAAGTGGAAGCTCCCCTGACTATGGTTCATCTTAGACCAGTGCATGTCTGAGCTTTAATTGGTCTAAAATTAGTTTTTCCTCAAAAGAATAACCTTTAGTCTTAGATGTGGCAAGTGGATATTTAATATTGAAACAGTGAATCTTCAACATAAACAGATCCACCTAACCCTTTGTTCTGTATCATCTCCCCGTAGCCTCACGAGTTTGACGAGTGCCGCCTGGACATCAGCGTCAATGACAGTGTCTGGTACCTCAGGGCACAAGACCCGGATCACAGACACCTGTGGATCGACTCCATCGAGCTGCACAGGGTAAGTTATGCAGACACTCTCACAAAGCTAAATCCTGGTCACATCAACAGCAAATAAGTATGATCACTGCTGTGTGTCTGTGTTTCTGTTAGTCTATCAGAGAGACAAGGAGAGAAAGGGGTGGAGTCCAGGACACAATAATCATCCCTCCACCACTGGTGCGTTTGTAGCAGCTTGGGACTTTGCGATTCCCTCAGCACAACAATATGTTGGCACGTTCCATTGTGTGTGCACGGTGCATCGTTCACATTTATGTAGTCCGTAAAAGAGCAGAAACCAATCAACCAAAACATAAAACATGTAACCGGACTTTAACTTTATCGCTTATCAGTGCTTTTGTGATCTTGCAGCTGCTACACTTTCAGCCTATCTGCCAAAAAACATGGTGCTCACACGTGGGCTTTTAGTAATGGGGAAAGCCCCAATACCACTACCACCACCTCCTTTTTCTCTGCTCACTCTCTCATCCCAACGCCAGGAAGCCTCCATGACTCAACTTGAGCGGGGGGGGCGTGTTCTCCCTGTGCATCCCGCCCACCATGAGTCACTGCAGAAAACTGTCTGTCCAAGAGGGAACTACCTCCCTTCCTAACCCACATCACATTACTCACACTGCACAGTTTCCAAGGAGACATAACACAACACTGCTAACATCCGAGTCCTCCAATGGTTTGAGAAAGTTTAGCATCAAAGTATGAAATGCAACACTTGTTTCTGGGAGACTGTTGCCATAGTAGTATTGTTGTTGAATAAACGTTGTGTCATCTATGAGATTCATTCCGGCAAAGCACAGTTTCAAAGTTTTTCTAACGATTTCTATCAGCATCATGCATCATACCCACTGTTGTCAACAGGCACATCTACATCACACACCATCTGCACCTGCGCGCCATGCTGCATGCAGCATGACAGCTTGTGTGTGCCTATAGAGCTTTAGAGTCGCTGACAAGAGGCCTGGCAACTGATCAATGGTACTTTCACCGCTGCGTTATTTAACATTTTCTGATCTTTATCAAATAGTTTCACATCAACAAAGCCCCAGCTTGCTCTATTATCAAACGGATGAAGTGACCTGGTTAGATAGTGCTATCTGTGCTGATGGAGTCAGGGGGGTAGCAATATGTTGGCTAAAGGGTGCACCACTCAGACGGAAATCCATGTGAACACAAGCAGTGTTACTTCTGGCCGTTGACCGACAGTTACCCCTAAGCCCTCACCAATGCCTGTCACGTGCATTTGTTGCATCCCTGCCCTCCTGTGGTTGAAAGTGGAAATGTCTCTTAAAGGGGACAGGTCTCTGTTTCTCTTCTCCATCAGCTATGTCACTGCTCTGTCTCTACTGTGACCAAGCATCTATTCTGAGAGGACAGGCTGAAAAGGGAAGCAGTCGAGTTAAGAGGAAGCTGGTTTATGTTTCAATTATGTTGCCATGCTGCTGCTCTGTTTTGTTTTATTGTTTTTTGTCTTTTGCCAAAAGTAATGGAATTATTTTTTTTTCTAATTCTTACACATGGACTATTTAGATTAGGGATGGTAATCCATTTTAGAAAGTTAGTGTACATCTGAATTGAAATGTTTATTTTCGACCTTTTCTTTCTTTCTCCAGGCTGATTCTGGCTATGGCTCTGAGTCCAGCCTGCGCAGACGTGGCTCCATGCTGTCTCTCACGTCAGCCACCAGCGGCTTCTCTGCCACCTCCACATCCTCCTTCAAGGTATAGCTTTGTCTGGTCAATGTTTACTGTAGCTGAAGACGGCGGGCTTTCAGCTTTGGTTTTGTGCACATGTTTGGATATTTGCAGGGACACACACATAAGCAGTAAATACTGTGCTGGAAATATAAACACAGGACTTACCACCACGTTGCTTCATTGTATCCTCAGAAGGGTCACAGCCTGAAAGAGAAGCTGGCAGAAATGGAGACCTTCAGAGATATTCTGTGCAGGCAGGTGGACACACTGCAGAAATACTTTGACAGCTGCTCTGATGCCGTGTCCAAGGATGAGCTGCAAAGAGACAAAAGTAAGAAAACACACACACCAAGTGTCACTGACTTTTTGAAACCACAAATTTGATTGACAGGAAGGATTGATTTTGGAGAAGACCTTGCTATGTGAGATAACTAACTGAATTCCTTTTCATTTTTTTATGAAACAATTTGAGCACTACGCAGTGTTTCTATTTTTTTTTTTTTTACTGATGAGAGATGAATGTTTTACATGAAGTCAAATGGAAACTTCACCCATCAGTTCCCTTATTGAGTAAACCGCCCCATTAGGAAATGCTCCCTTTTGACTTCCTCCTGCAGAAGAAGACTCAGAGCTGAGATCACTCAATTAGAATTGCAAAGTTGGTTCACATTTTGCATGTTTGCATGACATTCCTCTTTCGCCAGGAAGTATTTTAATGGTCCACACAACTTTAACTGGCATTTTTGAAGGTTAACACATTTAACATCATGGTTGAAGTTCAGTGCAGCGCAGTCTTAACAAAGTAAACATGTTGTGAATGTTGTGTGATTGTGTGCATTGTGACTCAGAGAGCAGTTATTCCACAAACACCCCCTCACCCTCACCCTCGCCCCGTCTTGGCCAGCTGAACATTTGCTCACGGCAGCCTGTGCACAGCGTCTGTGGATGACCACCGAGAATGAAGCCCTGCTTTTGTTCTACTCACTCGCTCGCTCACTCTTCCTCTCTCGCCCTCTCTCTATTCTGAAGATGAAACCAGACCATTGTCATATTGTCCAGCACAGCAGAGTCTGTTGGTGGGCTGTGTGTGTGTGTGCGACTGTGTTGTGGTTCTGGTTGTGAATGGAGGCACCACCTCATCCGTGACCCTGGATGATTTTCAGAGGAGTGTTTTCTGTGTGAAGCAACTACCTGCTCGCTGCTTTTGGCGTTCATGCTCTCTCCTCTTTGCTCTTTGCTCTCTGAATCTTTGCCCGTTTACTTCTTTCAGTCGTGGAGGATGATGAGGATGACTTCCCCAACACCCGCACAGATGGAGAGTTCCTGCATAATAACAATGGCAACAAAGAAAAGTGTGAGTACTGCAGCCTTGGTCTTTGAAGCCCTAAATATTCATTACGGGGGGGAAAAGTAATCACACTTTCTCATACCGCTGCTCCGGCTTTGTGCAGTGTTCCAGTCTGTGAGTCCCAAAGGAATCAATGGCATAGATTTCAAGGGTGAAGCCATCACATTCAAGGCCACCACAGCTGGGATCCTGGCCACTCTGTCCCACTGCATCGACCTCATGGTTAAGAGAGAGGACAGCTGGCAGAAGAGAGTGGACAAGGTAAATAACATCTGGATCCAATTAGCCAGCCATAGTTTCAGATTATTCCTATTTGATTTATACCTGACACACGTTTCCCAGACCAGATCAGGAGGTGTGTAATTTCCCCCGTAACATTTTGTTGACAGTGGAGAAAAGGGAGAGGATGCAGGAGAGAGTTATGGAGCTTAGTCAGCAAACAGTCTGCTGTATCTGAACAAAGTCCCTTTCATGGCTGTAGCTGGAAATTGATTGTGTGTGTGGGTGTGTGCGTGTAGGAGATGGAAAAGAGGCGAAGAATAGAGGAGAGCTACAAATCAGCCCTGAATGAGCTGAAGAAAAAGTCGCACTTTGGAGGTCCTGATTATGAGGTGCAGTAAATCATTCATTCATTCATAAAACATCACGACTGTTTAAGAATGTTTGAGGTAACGTCCCATCTTCACCTCGTCTCCAGGAGGGCCCGAACAGCCTCATCAATGAGGACGAGTTCTTTGATGCGGTCGAGGCCGCTCTCGACCGACAAGACAAAATCGAGGAACAGGTAAACATCAGATGAACGTGGTGACGATCAGATCTAAAAAGGAAACTTTGGGTGTCGGTCCGTGACGCAACTGCTTTCTTTTTTTTTCTAGTGCCAAACTGAGAAAACCCGGATACAGAGATCCAGCCCTGTCCCTCCTGCGGACGTCTACTCCAGCACTGGCTCTCACAGATTCTCTGAGAAGGTTGTTAAACCCTACACGTCTTTAGAATACACACATGCTTCTCTCATCAGTTTCTCCTCCTTCTTCATTTCATATGTTACACCTCACATCACTTTTGTGTAACTCTCTCTTCCATCTTTTCTTTCTTTGCCTTTCCTCATCATCACCATCATCATCATCATCATCATTTTGGCTGTAGCCCCGTAGTCAGTCTTCCGCTCCTCTGGTAGTCAGGTCCACTCCTCGTGAGGTCCACAGATTCAGTGCAGAGGTAACGTCCTCTGTGTGCACATGTTTGCATGGAACTGCAGGAAAAGCACAAGCTCTTTCAAGAATCTGCTGTTTGTTCTAACTCAACAAGCATGAGCTCCTGTTATACATGTGTGTGAAATGAAAATACATCGCATAGAAAATTGAGTTTCACTTTGAGACATATTAGCCGATAAATGATGCTCGTTAGTGCCACAGGGGAAATTATTGTTCTCTGTCTTTAGACATTTTAATGGATTTCCAGAGTGTATGAATATAGTTTAAACATATGTCCACACATATGTTTAAATGTATTTATGAATTCAACATCACTGTTAATTCATAAAGTGCAGTTTTTAAGTCAGTGTGTCGCCTGTCGTTTGTGTGGTTCTTATTCACCCTGTCGTGCCGTGTAGACCCTCTCAAGCCGCCATTATACACTCAGTCTCACTTCCTGCTCCTGTCTCCCTGCTGACGCCACAGGTGGAGGAGATGGTGCAGAGTCACATGACCTACTCCCTGCAGGATGTGGGTGGAGATGCCAACTGGCAGCTGGTGATAGAAGAGGGAGAAATGAAGGTATTTTAAAATGGATAAATGTATCTTTAATATTTTTTAAGTCGATTAAGGTGGAATAAAACATGTTGGATTCATACTAGTGCTTCATTAGAAAAGATGGCTGTACATTGTCATGACTTGAAACGTGTGTGCAGGTGTACAGGAGAGAGGTGGAGGAAAATGGTATAGTTTTGGACCCTCTGAAAGCCACTCATTCTGTAAAGGGAGTGACTGGTCACGAGGTCTGCCACTACTTTTGGGACACCACCTACCGCAATGACTGGGAGAGTAAGTCTCTAAACTTGAAAGCAGTTTTATGTATAGAGACAATTTACCGTTAAGATTTCATGGATTTTTCAGGTTTTCATAAAAACGCACATTCTCCTCTCCTCCTTCAGCCACGATCGAAAACTTCAACATTGTGGAGTCACTGTCAGAAAACGCAGCGATTATCTATCAAACGCACAAGGTAAGAGCCGCCGGGTTCCTGCTCTGGGTCACCAGTGGAACACATTCGTTTGTTACAATCACCTGGAGCTGTGGAATCTGAAGTGACAATGATCTGTTCCAGCGGGTGTGGCCTGCGTCTCAGAGGGACGTGCTCTACCTGTCCGCCATGAGAAAGATCCTGGCCAACAACGAGAATGACCCAGACACCTGGCTGGTTTGCAACTTCTCTGTGGATCACGACGATGCACAGGTGAGACATGAGCTCTATTCAGAGGGTCACAGCTTTTCTTAATTGGATGAACCTTCAATATTCGGCAGGTGTTTGCCTCATTTTGAAGGCTTATTATGGCTCTGCACCTTCTCCTCTGAGGCAGTTCATAATGCAGAGGGGCAGCATAGAGCAAAGTCAAATTATGAAGAATAAATTCCCTGTCGTGTGACTTTACACAGCCATCCAGCAGGTGTGTCCGTGCCAAAATCAACATCGCCATGATCTGTCAGACCCTGGTCAGTCCACCAGAGGGCGACAAAGAGATCAGCAGAGACAACATCCTGTGTAAAATCACATATGTCGCCAATGGTGAGTGCGTCTTTTGGCCGTAGTTGTGATCTGTGTGTCTGCAGGTTCTTTTTGTTTGTAAGTCTGAATTTTCTCAATTTTTTCAGACTTCAGTCAGAACCATCAACATCATCAGTGTGTTGTGATGAGAAAAGCGTAGCAGTAAAAAAAGTGGATTATTCCTGCTGTTATTTCTTGCCGGTGTGGTTTGTGTTAATGTGATTAACGACACCAGCACAGTGCCTGACTGCGTATATTTCTTTTTAAAGCTACTCAAACATGCTACAATGAGCTTAGTGCGTTAAAGTTAATTCTGCGTGTGTGTGTGTGTGTGTATAGTGAACCCCGGAGGTTGGGCTCCTGCCTCTGTGCTCAGGGCCGTGGCAAAGAGAGAATACCCCAAGTTCCTCAAACGCTTCACCTCCTACGTTCAGGAGAAAACCACCGGCAAACCCATTTTATTCTGAGGCTCACAGGTAACACACAATCACAGCTGACATTGTAAACAGTCACTTTCCCTGTCTTTATACACATCCTCCATACTGCATATCCTGTATATAAGCAATCATATGCTGTAAATAATCATGCATTGTACCTCCGATCAATATTTAGATCCACAGCTGAATTGTTTACAACACAACTGTACACTGTGTATCACGTTATTGTTTTCATTACCTCAGGATGTGACATGTACATTCATGGCAGTAGATTCTCGTTTCAGAGGCTACCGCATCTTAAGCTGCACCACACAATTTTTCCACTAGATGTCACTATTACACACACGGGACCTTTTGATATTCAGTCTGTTTCCTGCAGCATGACCATAATCAGGTTTTCTATGTCTTGCAGAGGTGAGACTTGAAGACAGGATTCACCATGAAGATGTTCTGCTGCCACAGAGACACAAGTTCCTCATTTCATTCATCACTTCAGTTCACTTCCATTAGGGGAGAATGTGTTACAGCGGCGCCAACTAATGGCTGCATCCATTAGCTGACATTAGCAGGACAGGCCAATCCCTTTAAAACAGACAAGGAAAATGCTACGGCAGCAAAATCAACACAAATACTTTCTAGAGCAGTTAACATTTGTTTTTGTTTCTTAATTTCCCTTTAATCAAATCTTCTGGATTAAAAGTCTAATTATTTGATGTTCTAGAGGCAGTTCATCGAGCGCTGGGTCCGGTGGGGACTGTTAGAGCAGCACTATATTATTCTACAAATGTATCTATGTTCAATAAGAAGTTTGTAAAATAAGAAACCATGAGTCTACGATGTTAAACTTTGATATTTAGGTATAGTTTGTATTTGTTTTCCCAGATTGTTTTTTGCAAGCTGCTAACTTTTAGTTGATTTGATTATCATCATCATCATCATGTCTGTATTAAGTCCAGAGGGCTGTCATCTACCCGTGACCCCTATGACCCCAGACTTGACCTCTCTGACTCCGCCTCTCTCTAATGAAAACAGCCTGTGTGGGTGCCGATGGAGAGATGAGTCAGAGACGCTCATATCTATCTAATGCACAGACAAAGATTGTGCTTGGCTTTATATTTGTCCACCTGTTCCAGCATCATAGCGAATCGTGTATTTTGAATGAATTGTAAATAGCGCCGCTAACATTTTCAATGAAAGTGGAGCCCAGATGCCTTAGTGTTACAGGAAAATGTAGAGCTTCAGATGGGAGACAGGGTGCCCAGAGTGCGCCCTTTAAATCACTAGTGAAGTGCCTCATGGCTTCTTTCCCTATATTATCACCTTCTCTCCATGTGGAGACTATTTCATGTGTCTATGATACATTTGTTGAGGGCTAGCAGGATGTTTTCTTTCAGTCTGGTTTGATTTCAGTGTTGCCACTTTCATCTCTTCACTCAGTATTCCTGGTGTTTCTCATGACCGTTACGGTTGAGCCACCAGTCTGTTCGCAAGTTCATCTCCAATACTGTGGGTAAAACACAAGCTGGGGCCGACAGGTCCAGACTTGGAAGTACTTGAGTTGATTTTTACAAGTTCTGTGTCATCAGTTAAGCTTAAGTTTGTACATTGGGATTTCTTAAACCGGAGTTGTTCTAGAATCCAGCTTTAGGTTTAAGTTTTGGTTTAGAGCTTCGACTATTTTGATAATTGATTAATCCATAGGTTATTTTTTCAACTGATTGGATAAAAAGACATTTTATTCTTTCGTGCAGGTTATTTGAACAACAACATGTCATAGAAGTGATGTGTTGATGTGTAGCCTTTTGACTTTAGAGCTTCTTGCTGCCCGCTGTGTGAAGCCAGATGACGCTCAGCCGAGAGGCCGAGCAGGAAAAAGCCACACCGACGGTGACAGCGCTGACTTTAGTTCCACACAGGTTGAAAATGATTAGAAAAATGCTTTTTTGTTGTTTTTTTCTAAATTATTTGTTCCGTTTTAAATGCTGTGGGATCAACTTATTAAAATGTACTGTGACAACATGGCCCCTGTGCCCTGTTATAAAAGTGAAATAAATAAGTTTGTCCTCCAGTTTGGAAACTTAGTTTTTTCAAGCAAACACCGACAACAAGTTATTCAGTGGGATTTATTTTCAAATAAAACAGGGACAATAGTAATAATTTAGAATTGAATATTCTAACTAGAAGATGCTAAGGCTCTCAGACAGTGAGTTTAAGGCTTCTCTGTTTTTCAAAAACACAAAAACCCAGCAGTACCCATGGTCACCAAAGCTTTTAAAGGAGACGGTCTACTCAGCTGTAATATTATCTGTAATGGTTTGAATAAAATAATCCCTGTACTCATGTCCAAAGCTGCTGCTGCTGCTGCTGCTGCTGCTGCTGCTGGTTCTTTTTCCATCAATAAAGCTCAAGTATCGGCCACAGACAAAAACTGAAGCAGAATCATCTCTCCTTTAAACTCATCCGTCTTTCCAACCTGTCAAAAATATCCACCTTACATTAAAAAAAGTACTTTCAACAGTTGAATAAATTAATTGTTATGGCTTTGGTTTTCCAATAACCTTAAAAGGTATAGTATGCAGGGTTTCATAATTGGTGTCATAATCAAAGTTAGCGCCACATGGACTTGATGTGTGCACAAAGAGCATAGCAAGCTACTCAAGTACACTAGAACCTTTTACTGCACAAATGCTGCTACTTAATATACCTTTTGAACAACCTGCCTTTTACAGTTTGTCTCAGTGGTTTCATCTGAATCGGGACAAACCACTTGAGACAAAAACATAATGGCATCTTGAGCAGTTGCTCTACAGTATACACAGTATACAGTAGCACCTTAGCTCATGAAGGGTCACAGTGCAACAACACCGATGAGGAAACATTCAAGCGGAGGGTCGGCATGGTGAAGTAAAGCTACAGCTTTGTTTAGAGCACACTTACGGCAAGTGTTTGTTTTTCAATTTTCCATTTTGTAGAAAATAAGATTCGAGTGGTTAGAAGATCAAGCAAAGCGTTTCGAGGATTTTCTGTAAGCGCTGTGTTTTTGTGTTCTGACTCTTCAGAGGCACACTGAGGATACTTGTTTAAAGACTCTGAGAAGCATGATGGGCATTCACTGGCTTCGCCAACCCAAACGCCATCATGATACCCAGGTGTCTGAGCCCACGTCAGTGACGTCTTCCTCCAATACAACTGCAATGTCAGGGTGCAGACGAATGGCACCGATGCGTAAACCAATCCCACAGAGAGAGTGTCAGGCCAGCGGTTACTTGTCCCCTCATCTCTGGATTTCACCGGCCCTCCCGTCAGGATCACATCATTCGGAGAGTCTCGTCCTGTGCTTGAGCCTGGGGGTGGGGGGGCGGGGCGGGGCCCATTTTCAGTCCGGCCACCTCCGAGGAGACTTAACATTTACTGTTTCCAGACTCTGGCATTTCGCTCAGATTAGTTTTCGATCTGGGGGGGGGGAGACAAAGAGAGGCGAGTGAGCTGCCTGCAAGGCGAGACATCACCACAGCACAGAGACCGGGGGTGAGCTATCTGACCTGTTGTGGGTCATGTGACTCTTGACAAGCTGCCCCTCGGCGAGAGCGGACATCAGTGAAAGCTCTCCCGCCAGGACGGTGGCACAAACGATGCGGGCCAGCTGCCGGGCGTTCTCACCGGGTTGGTTGGGACTGGGGCCTTGGACGCCGAGCATCTGAGGAGGGACGCAGACGGACATAAGGACGTTTGCGGTTTGCGAGCTTTTTACGCCGCTCAGTGACGTCACCTACAACATCCGTTTCTTGAAGTTCAGTACCTGCAGACACGCCTGCTGTGGCAGTAGGTTGGTGCCTCCTCCCACTGTCCCCACCTCTACGGACGGCATCGTGCAGCTGATGTACAGGTCTTCTCCGTCGGTACCAGCCGGCTCCATCTGAGTGATGCAGTTGGAGCTTCCCACCGTCTGAGCAGGATCCTGACAAACGATTAGGATCTTAATGTCAATGTCAACGATTACAATGCGCCTACTATACAAACACACCTGTCCTTTAAATGTCCTCAAAAATGGATGGAGCGAGGGTAAACGTGACTTTTACACCGTCAGTCAAACACTTTATTTTACAACCTATAGCTTCACCATACAGAACAATCCGCACTATTCCAGAGATGATTTCTGTCGTGTCACAACCTTCTCAGAAGTCTGTTTTGATCTCTAATACTTGAATGATTTCAGAAACAATGATCAATGTCTACCTGCCCACAGGCGATGTACATGGCTGCCACTATGTTGGCAGCGTGGGCATTACAGCCCCCTATACTTCCCGCCATGGCCGAGCCCACCAGGTTCTTGCTGATGTTGAGCCCCACCAGAGCAGCCGTGCTGCTCTTTAGCACCTGCAAATACAGACACCACCATTTCAAAGCTTCTTAAATGGGTCCCACAAGTTGACAGATGGTCTGTGCTGCTGATCTTTAGCCTTTACCTCCTTCACCACCTTGGCAGGGACGGTGGCCTCGCAGACAACCGACTTGCCACGGCCCAGGATCCAGTTAATGGCAGCGGACTTCTTGTCGCTGCAGAAGTTGCCGCTGACTGACAGGACCTCCATGTCGGGAAACTGCAGCTGGAGCCTGAGCAGAGCCTGTTCAGTCCCCTGAGGAAACATGCTCTCTATTCAGTATATGCGCTGGAGATATGAAAGTGTGCACACGATAAGCTGAGGAGAGACAAAGACCAACGTTTACTTGGCAATACGTGACATTGGGTCAGACCTTTGACAGCATGTTCATGCCCATGGCGTCTCCGGTCTGAGACTGGAAGCGGATGTACAGGTTCCTCCCGGACAGACTCACCAACAGCTTCCCCAGACGAGCAAACCTGACAGGAGCAAACATGGGACCATGTTTTGTGTGTCCAGCCATAACGTTTCAGAAAAATGTGATTCACTGTTCATCCTGTTGTGGTTTCTGGCCGTTCTCGGCGTTTCCTCTGACCTGCTGGTCTGGTCGAAGACCTCTTTGATCAGGCTGAAACCGTCCGAGGTCTCGAGCCAGGCTTTGACCTCTGCTGCCCGGCACGCAGAGGGCAGCCTCACCACGGGACCTCGGGTCATTCCGTCAGCAAGGATCCTGCTGCGGCAGCCCCCGCTCAGCTGCACAGGAAGGACGACAGGAGTCAACACAACACACACACACACACACACACACACACACACACACAGTGAACCACAGCTCGAGTTCAATCCGCCTCTCTTACAGAAAGCGCCCTGCATCCTCTGTTAGTGCTGGCCAACAGGCAGCCCTCTGTGGTCGCCATGGGGATGTGAAACTGCTTGTCGTCCAACAGGAGAGGACCTGCCACTCCCACTGGAACCGGGATATAACCGATAACATTCTCACAACAAGTGCCCATCACCTGCAGGACGAAAACAGAAAAAGAAGCTTTCATGAAATGCAACTTAAACATGTCAAACGGATTTTCTGGAGTGCAATTTCAAAATAAGCATGTTGCTCAAACCTTGGAATAGTCATAGTCCTTGTACGGCAGACAATCCATGGCAGATGGAACCGGTAGTTTGGGTGATAACATTTCCCTCCTGATGAACACGCCCCTCTCTGGAGTCTCCAGGACTGCCTCCAGTTTGTAGTTGAGGATTTTACGTGAGTTTACCAGGTTTATCACCTCGGCATCACTGAGGAAACCGGCTCCTCTCTGGAAAACATCAAGGACAAACCAGCACTTTGTTAAACCTCTGGACACGTTGAGCACGGTGCTGTTTTGCCCACTGGGGATTTCTGACTGCAATGGCAGCTTGCCTGAGGATCCGAGAGGACGGTCAAACATTCCTCCAGAGTCCGAGGCTGTGAATTCGAGCAAGTTGGAGAAACGGAGGGAGTCGGGCCGAGAGAATCTTCGAGACTTGGAACGGGAGGGCTGTTTTCCTCTGTCGGAGTCTGAGTCTCTTCTGCTGCGAATCGCAACAGACAGGTTGTGTTGAGCGACGAGCCGTTAAATCAGACGACAGAGAAGTTAGTGAACCAGATGGCCCGACAACATTTAAAAGCCATCTCCTAAAAACCATGAATAAGTCTTGACTGAAGCTGCACCGCCTCCCGTCGCCTCAACCCTCTGGAGGATGTGACACTTTTGTTTATGCCTCTGTTCATGTGTGAAAGGAAAAGTGCAGAGGAAGTCTGGACCCAACTCTCCAGGGATAAACATCCATTGTAGCTGAGGCGAAAGACGAGTTGTAATCACAACTCTGTCCTTTCACCCTCAACAATGAAAAAGGTGTTGATTATTGTTATGATATAACATCACCACTACCACCAGCTTGTGATTCTACATTTTTGCCGGGCGCGGCACATGTCTGGTGGCAAATTAGTAGTAATATTAGTAGTAATTCTAGACGCACAACTAAAGCCGGCTATTTGCCCATACTAACGTCTTCACGTGGTGCAAAAAAGAAAACCTTGATGTCACACACACGCTACCAGCAGCGAGAGGCCGAGGAGAGAAGCACGCAGATGCTGCACTCAGTCTTGAAGGGATATACATGCACATATGGTATCCAGCCTTAATAAGTTAATGGTAAAGGGACCAATTAGAAGTCTCACCCTTCTCTCTGATTGCAGCGTCAGCCTCAGGGGGAGGTTTACTCTCCGAGATGGCAGGGGAGTATGGATGTGTTGCCGGGATACCATTCATCATCTTGTGGGATTTCTGGGAAGGCTGGTCCCTCCTGCAGCAGTCTCCTGCCGGCCAGGGCTTCTGGCTCGGAGCAGGGCCGCTAATGGGGCTCTTAAGGGACAGCGAGGACTCTGTCTCTGTTTGCTCAAAGAAGACGTACTTCACGGCCAGGAGCAGGGCCAGACTGAGGGTGATCACCTGCTCCATGTCCATACTGGAAGTGCACGTTAAGAGGGGAGGAATATAGGGTGAGGTTGCAAAATAAATGATTGTTGTTACAAAATTAGCCATTTCCCTCCCCTGATATTTTTTACCTGGTGAGTCTCTGAGGCCACGTGTAGTCACCTGACTCCAGTCTCTTCACTACCTGACCGTCCACTGTTCGATTGTGACCTGGATTCTCAGCGGCTAGTCGATTATGAGCGTGTACCAAGACTAGTCCGAGAGACTGAAGAAGGTACAATGAAATACAAGATTGTTTGTTTACAATTTTAAAAGTGGATAAAACAGTGGATTCATCATCTCAGTACCGTGATTTGAAACGTAACGTTATCATGTTAAGCAGAAATAGCTTGAAACTGTCTCTTACCATGATGATTTTAACTCTCTGGGTCACAGGGTTCGGTTTGTTGTCCTCTTCTTCAGCCAGCACTCGCGCAAAGTGGCTCAGCTGCCAGATCGGACGACCTTCTCGACTCTCCCTGGAAAGCTACGTGCAAAAACATAGAGCAAACAGACATTCCTTATCTGCTACTATGACTCACTTCAGAGTTATGTCAGACAAGTCACCAATCATTCCTACCTCCAGGACCAGTGAAACACATGCTGGGAAGAAGGTCATGAAGACAAAGTAATTGGCCAGGACCGACATACAGCCAAAACAACACATGATCTCTAGTTGCGGGACACCTGGAAAACCACAGAACAGTTTCATCACTCCATTGATGTTCTCAAAGTATCTGTAAGAAGGAGCTAAACTAAATCCAATGTACCCGACATGGTGCCAATACCAATGACCAGACACTCCACCATTGCATCCAGGGTGAAGGTGGGGCCCAGAATGGCCATGCCCTGGGAGATGTTGTCCCTCACCTCCTCCTAGTAAATACAAGATGCGGGGCCACACAATGATCAATGATACCTCAACTACTTCTTTTACATATGAGTGAATGATTTACAGTTCAGTTACAATTCAGCATGCAAATATGGAGTGAGTGAAATTACCTGAGAGTTTGAGCTGAGGGCAAATTTGGCCAGCGCGCATGCTTTGGACAGGTCGATAAGCAGGAGGAAGAATGGCAGAGCTTCACTGGAGGACAAATAATAAAATGACAGTCTTGCTTGGAGGGGAAGGGTGAGTTATGGGACATTTGTTTTGTGACATGCAAATTCACCACTAGAGGTCAGTCAATTTAAGCTGCCATTTAGTGTCCCCATTTAGTTTTTCCCCCCCCCCCCCCCCCCCCGTAACAGTTCTCATTTGTGACCTTCAACTAAAGTTACCCAACCAACAAAACTGTAATCTAGAAATGTATCAATAGATGCATTCAACGGGCTGTGAACAGAGCAAAATGTCAAAACACTCACTTGAGGCCTGTCAGCTCTTTGCCAAAGAAGTGGATGACAACTGAACTGAAAACAAAGCTGGAAAACACCGTGAATAAACCTGCGATACCTGCAAGAAGAGAAGGGACAGACATTAAGCGAGGCAGTGCCACTCGCACAGATGAGCAGGGAGGAAACATACGTCTCATTTACCTAATATATATTTGGATCCCAGTTGTCTGAGATTCTTGAACTGAAAATAGACGTAAACTATGGCCATGCAGCGAGTGATCGTCAGGATGATCAAATCACTGCTGTGGATTTTCTGCAAGAAAACAAGAAGAGGGAGGGGTCAGATGAGTGGACAAACACAAGGTGGGCAACACCACAGCCCATTCGTTTCACAATAAGATGACCACGCCCCCGACCACACCTGGCTGACTTCGCCCCCTATCTCACCTCCTCCACTTTGGGGCACTCGTTCCAGTTGCACATGTGGCTGCTGGCAGCCAGACTGTTCATGGACACCAGGCAGACAGTGAGGGCAAGGGTGCCCACTATCACCTCCCACGGGTGGGAGGCCACCAGCAGGCCGTGGAGCCTGAAGAGACGTGCCAACATGGTCGCCGGATGTCACAAGCTCACCTGTGTTTGAGGAGAACGTGACAACAACAATCAACCCCGCATCGATCACGCTATGATACAATTCGGCTTATGCTAGCAGAACATAACACTGAGTCACAGCGGTTAGCTTTAGGCTAACACTAACACGAACGCATGATCACGTGAAACACATGCTAACACTTCGCGACATGTTCGTGACTGAACGGTTCTACGTAAAATAAAACGCCGTATAAGACGAGTAACCCATGGCGATATGCTAAATCTTAGCATTGTGTAGCATCGGCTACATTAGCTGTCTCACCCGGACGGACCGACGTCGCCCAAGGTCAGTCCGCCCCGACACAGTCCCGACTCTCAGGCAACACAACCGATCGACTTCACATACTTGTACAAAATGCGTTTCATCGAGGTCATAGGCTCGTGTCCGTCATATTCACTCGTGTCGCCCGCACTTGGTCTAGGCAGCTGCGTGCTAATGTTCCCTGATGTAACGAAACCAACATGGCGATGCGGAAATCCTTACGTCATGTGCGTCACTGCAGACGGGCAGGGTTTGAGGGGTGACGCACGGGTGAGTGATGTCTGTGGAACGTTTTACACCACTGTAAGTATAACTTGTGTTGTTTAAAGGTGCAGTGTGCAAGATTTGAGTTTGAGCTCTTTTAAAATATTACAAAGCAATGACAACTGAAGTCCCCCACAGGTTCTCCTGCAGGCTCAGAAGGGTGAGGTGATGGATACAACATGCAACTTCACCTCTAGATGTCACTACATTGTACACACCGCACCTTTAATTGCATTAGAATTCAATATGAATCATATTTTATAATCGTATATTCATGACATTCATTTGATAACATTTATACTTGATGATTGTTGTTGTTGTATTTGTTGTTATGAAGCTCAGTCCAGAATGCTTTGATCATTATCTTGCCACAAACAGATCCTCTTTCCCTTGGTACATCAAAGGCATTTGAGCCCAACTTGGCTCTTACCCAAAATGCCTAAGACCGAATGGATCCTCAACGGATTCGGATACTTGAGGGGATAATAACGATAAAACTGTCTATTTTTTTGTTTTTTGTTTTATCTATTGCCTTTGAATTTCACTAAACATAAAACATGGAAATCACAATTTTTTTTCATCATTCGTCCACTACTTTCAGAATTTTCACAAAATGCATGGGCCACAGTTTTGTAACTTGGTACTTGAAGGCAGTGGTCTATTTCCCCCAAAAGCAGGGGATTCATGGTTCATTCAGCCCCTCGGCAGCTTTGAGTGGTTCATGAATTGTAACCTTCACTGCGGCAGGTAGAATTTTCATATTTTAGCCTCATGCACAGATTTCCTCACAGATTGTGACAACCAGTGCTCTACCGTACGCTCCCCCCTCTCTCTCTCTCTCTCTCTTCTCTCCGTCATGTGGAAATCATCACTTCTATCGAATTAAAGTTCCATGGCGGTGTCCATTACAAGGTACATGATGATACACACAAAAACTGCATATTGCGATTTACTTTTCATGAAACTCACAGAACCTGAATGGTTCA
Organism: Chascanopsetta lugubris; assembly: GCA_016785325.1. Classification (NCBI taxonomy): domain Eukaryota; kingdom Metazoa; phylum Chordata; class Actinopteri; order Pleuronectiformes; family Bothidae; genus Chascanopsetta; species Chascanopsetta lugubris. The sequence goes on along the minus strand of JAFBJT010031383.1, from coordinate 12,967 downwards.
TCGTTGGACAGTCCTCTGCGACTCCACATGTATGTTATTTGAAAGTGAGTCCCATTCCTATATCCTCTCAATGACATGTCCGAGCACTGAGTGAGGACTTCCCTGCAACAGAAGGCCCTTTGTTTTCTTTTCATGCTCAGTGGCAAGGCACCCATGTCACATACGCTACATTAGTACATTAGTGGTCATAGATACTGGAAAACAGAACCTCAGCAAGAAAAGCACAGTCACTCTCTCTCTCTCTCTCTCTCTTACCTTCATTTTCATTCATGCAGCAACTTTATCTTTTTGTAAGTTTTCCTTCCCTCACACACCGAGTCGCCGATAGTCTGAATGCTTTCTGAGTGTAAAGGCTGTTGCATAGAGTCTGGGGGCCGCCTGAGGTCCTGCGTGACATGAAGGTGAGTGTGGCTTTATATTATTATGATATAATGCAAATATGGAAACATATCCTTTTAAAGCTTCAGTACTGACTGTATCCACCCTGAATACTGAGTTCTGTTGTTGACATGACGTGAGCTGATGTGAGTTCAGTCAGTTTCCTTCCACACCAAATGTCACAGGTCACTGTATAGAGCTGCTATTTGTAGTTCTATACAGTCACAGTGCTCATTGTATTGGGGGATAAAGCAGTGGATGATTGATGGATGTACAGTATATACAGTATATGAACACTTGTACAGGTACATGTGTGGGTGGGTGGATGACTGACTGACTGTTTTACTTCTACACATATATGTTCTCGTGAAATTTTATATATATATATATATATATATATATATATGTGTGTGTGTGTGTGTGTGTGTGTGTGTGTGTGTGTGTGTGTGAGTGTATTTGTATGTAAAATATAGTAAATATAAACTACACGTAGCTACTTGTTGAAGTGTATGCAAGTGTAAACACTGGTAACTGTATGTACAGTGGAAGTGAAATAGCACAGTGAAGCAATGAACACCCACTTTCTGTCACAGTGTGAAGAAAAAACAAGAGCTGCAGGAAACACACAGCTCTTAGCAGGAAACACACACAGATAGCAGCCCCCCCCCCCCCCCCCCCCCCCCCCCCCCCCCCCCCCCCCCCCCCCCCCCCCCCCCCCCCCCCC
>JAFBJT010031383.1:0-11808 GCA_016785325.1 Chascanopsetta lugubris | reverse complement strand
CCCGACCTCCGCTTTCCGGCTCATTCCGACCTCCCCTCAGCACCAACTGGGACTCGCACAGTGTTTCTCTCTCTCTCTCTCTCCCTCCTTCCTGGCATCTCTCTGCCGCGGACCCGCCTCGGAATGTGGCATAATTAAGGGAGAGATGCGTGTTTTTATTTTTATTTTTTAAAGTCGGTGTCGTCAACAAATGTCGCGACAGCCGTGCGTAAAAGAGTGGGATGTCACCGAAGATTACTGTCCACTTGTAGCGGTAAGTTTCTCCCAAGTGTGAGGAGGGGGAGGAGGAGCAGGAGGAAAAGGAGGAAAGGGTAAAGGTCTTGAACGTTTCTTTATTTTTCTCTCTCTGACCTTGACAGTGCGACTTAATGAGACTTATTGGAGCTGCCCTGCACGTGTGTATGGATCCAGGTGAGTGTGTTTAAAGTAGAACAAAATATTGATATATGACATTTTTACAGGAGTTTTTGGGAAGGGGGTATTTTTTGTCCTTTTTTTATGAAATCTGACACTGCAATATATATATATTTTTTTTTACAATCCTATGAAAACCAATGTTACTACTAATCATTGACCCATCTCAGAGCCTTATAATAATAATGATAATAATCGAATACCACTTGAAACGTGTTTTATGTAAATGATCTTTGGAGGAGGGGGGGTTAGCAAAATAGATGGGAACTATTTAAAGAAATTGGCAATTAAAGGGTTAAAATGTGAAAATATGCTTACTGTTTGACATGTATATTTTGGGCTGAAGTAGTTTAAAGTAGAACAAAAATATTGATATATGATTTTTTACAGCAGTTTTTTGGAAGAGACCATTTTATGTCCATAGAGACAAATACCTTCTTTTTTTTTATTTTTTAAAGGAACTCTTGAAGGTGAACCTATCAGACATACTCTGATCCAGGTGTCGTGTGTTACTTCACAGCTTTACTCCCAGCTCTCTAACCGTGTGTGTGTGTGTGTGTGTGTGTGTGTGTGTGTGTGTGTGTGTGTGTGTGTGTGTGTGTGTGTGTGTGTGTGTGTGTGTGTGTGTGTGTGTGCGAGTCAGAATGAAAAATAGAAGACTGTGTTTGAAACAGTTGAAGTTCCTGTCCACGCCTGTGTCCCTGCTGATCCTGTGTGTGCTGCTGCTGGTCAGAGTGAAGTTGAGCCACGTCCCAGAGCCCGACATAGATGTGGGGGGTGTCCAGACGTACCACAAGTACAACATCAGCTGCCCGGACATATACGACATGGACCCGATGGAGGTGGGCAAATCTCTGATCATCCGACGCAAAGCAGTGGAGGAGGACACGGACGAGAGCCTGTCCGCCCTCACCGCAAACTGCCCCGTATTCATCAAAGCCCGGGGCTATAACAAAGTGTGTGTGACAGAGGAAGAGGAGGACTTCCCCCTGGCTTATTCTCTGGTGGTGCACAAGTCTGCGTGGATGGTGGAGCGGCTCATCAGAGCTCTGTACTCGCCAGGTAACATCTACTGCATCCACTACGACCAGAAGTCCTCGCCTCACTTCATCTCCGCCATCCACGGCCTGGTCGACTGCTTGCCCAACGTCTTCATCGCCTCCAAGCGCGAGTCCGTCTATTACGCCTCCATCTCCCGCCTGCAAGCCGACCTCAACTGCCTGTCTGACCTCCTGAGGTCGGCGGTCAAGTGGAGGTACGTCATCAACCTCTGCGGCCAAGACTTCCCCCTCAAGTCCAACGTGGAGCTGGTGTCTGAACTCAGGAAGTTGAAAGGCGCCAACATGCTGGAGACCAGTCGGCCCTCGGAGTACAAGGCCGCGAGGTACACGTTTCACCACGAGCTGCGCGACATGACCTTCGAGTATCAAAAACTGCCGATGAAAACGGAGCAGAGGAAGACTCCGCCTCCTCACGGTATCCAGATGTTCATCGGCAATGCCTATTTTGTCTTGTCGCGGGAGTTCATCGCGTACGTGAATGCCTCCGAGGTGGCGAGAGACTTTTTGGCGTGGTCGGAGGACACGTACTCCCCGGACGAACACTTCTGGGCCACGCTGGTGCGAGTGCCGGGCGTGCCAGGGGAGGTGCCCAGGTCCCAGGCCGACATCACGGACATAATGAGCAAAACCCGGCTGGTGAAGTGGAACTACCTGGAGGAACACTTGTACCCGCCCTGCACGGGGGTGCACGTTCGCAGCGTTTGCATTTACGGTGCGGCGGAGATGCGCTGGCTGCTCCATTACGGCCACTGGTTCGCAAATAAGTTTGACCCCAAAGTCGACCCGGTTATCATCCAGTGCCTGGAGGAGAAGCTGGAGGAGAGACAGAGGTTAATACAGTCGGCGGTGTCTCCCAAATGTCGTAAAGGTTAACCACAGGGAGAGTAGAGCTGCGAAAACGAGTCGATTAAGGCCTCGTCCACACGGCGACGAAGACTACTGTATCTATTTCTTTTTTCAGAGAAAAAGAAATCGGTAAATATGACATCAAGAAATCAAGAAATGTGGTTGACCACACGAAACTACTGAAAACGCTGTAGTATACATGCCAGGCCAGTAGTGGCGCTGTAACAGAAACACACCAAAAACAGAGAAGAAGACGTGGAGCAAGTGCTTTGTTGCTGTTGTGGGTGAGTTAGTGCGGGGAGGGGTGGGGCTCGGGTTCGGGTTTAACTGAGGTCTTAATATCTATGCAACCGTGACGGACATTTTTCATGTATAATGAAAAACATCAGAGACGACACATATCCTATATATTTCTATGTACAGTAAGTGTACAACAGTTAGGTAATACTACTTTTGACAATTAGATAATGTCTTAATTTATACTGAATGATGGGTCAATGCAGATGATCTGTAGACCTCATGGACAGCAAGAATAATATATTAATACATGTTATGAGATCATTTGCTCACTGTGATGTCATCACACTGGCATTTCCATCTGTAACGTGTCTATAGATTTATGGGAACAAACAGGGAAAATGTATTTTTACTTTTTCTGACTCGTTTATGAAATCACACGGGCGAGTGTATCATCACGGTAATGATTGAAAATCAGTTAATCAGTTTTATGATTGGTGGTGTTATTGGTTTATTTATCAGAGCTTGTCAACCATGGCCCTTCACAGTTAAAGATCAGAGAGATGAGGGGGTGAGGAGGGGGAAAGTCGTGTCCTGCTCATGAAGACGAGGAGCAGGGATGATTGCTGCTCTGTAACGTTTACGTGTTGTGATCTCATTGGTGCTTTCAACCAGGCCAGTGGACACACAGGTGTTTTATCTGCCACTTAATCTTCCAATACAAGATGTTAAAGGTAATGTGAGAAAACAGTTCTCACCGTGATGAATGGCTTTAATGAAAATAATTATAGGTCATTTAACATAATGAGTGAGGACATTGGAGACCCGCCATGTCTAATCCGGGTTCCACTTCTTCAGAAGGCCAAGGAAGTGGAAATTATTTTGACAAAAGTTTGGAAACGCGAGTCTGCATCAAAGCTCTGACTCTCCCTTCCATGATGTCCATGTCATTATAAGTCAATTGTGTTTATTTACATCGAATGTAGATATAAAGCTTGATCTGTTGATTTTCCACGGGCTTTTGTTTTGACTTTTAGAAGATAATAAAATGCTGTGTGACTTGTGCGTCTGTGCTCATAGACTCATTAACGGAAAATGGTTTGGTGGTGGAAGTGGTGGTGGGGGAGGGGGGGGGCGGAGGGCTGAATGTGTTTGTTCCTGCCAAAAGTGAGTTTGAGAAATGACTCATAATAAACCACCACAGACATTTCACCAAATGTGCATCTCACTCTGGCTGCTTCATTTCCTTCAGCTTCACACACGAGTGATGAAAATGCATGAACTGTCTGATAGTGTCCATCAGTAGGTGCACATCCAGAATTCTGTGTGTGTATGTATGTAGCATTGAGTGACTCCTAGTGGTGAAGTTGCATGTAGCTGCTGCGTTCCATTCCATCTCCTATCCATGCATGTTGGAGGACCGGTGGTGTGTTTTCAGAGGGTGGCCTCTAATCAAACTCCATAGATGAGAGAGAGAGAGAGGAGGACGGGACTCAAATGAAGGCCTGAAATATGAGTAAAGAAACTTAATTTCAGGGTGAGACGACTCGCTGAGAACAACTACCGGCAGGTCACATATTAACAATGGGGTACTTCTGGCAGGGGAGCTGGGCAGGAAGCACTGAGCTCAAAGAGGCGGGGAAGAAGAACGGTCCAGCATGAAGTCGTAAACGGCCAAACACAAACACATCACCAAATGGAGAGGACTTTTCCCTCCAAAGCTCTCCCTCCTTTATCGTGGTAATGAGACGCTGCACTTGGACGTGTCATGTGGACCACAGAGTTCAGCTGCAGAAAAGTGTACCACAACACTGGAAAAGACAATCGGGAGAAAAAGCGCAGACATCAAACGTAGCTGCTCCAAAGCGTCAGACAGTGGCCGTCTGTGTGTGTGTGTGTGTGTGTGTGTGTGTGTGTCCCCCATGATCATAGATTATGAGTAATCCTATACGACCTGAAACTGTCATCCTACACACAGGGGGGGTGTTTGTTGACACGGCCGTATCGCATTCAGAGTTATTAGCTTCCGTGCTCTGCCTTTCCTCCTCGCTGCTGCACTTTAGTTACAGTACACAAGGAAACCATTCAGACGGAGTCAAGAGGGTTGATTAGGTTCCATTGAATTATTAATTCCAGGGGACGTTCTGCTTTGCGCCTGTGTTGGGGGATTGTGGTGAGGTGGATGATCTGGCATGCGAGCACCACCCCACCTGTCCGTGTACCCGTGGGGGTGTCGAGTCAGGATGAGTGGACGGACCAGTGGGGTAAATAATGCAGTGTTTTCGTCTTATTGGTGGCATGTCATTCGAAGTACGGGAGCAGGTGTGGCACTTAATCCAGCAGCCTGGGATTATGTTTGTCAAAGAGGAGGTGCTGACCGGTCCTGCATAGTTTACCTTTAAGATCATCGCTCCTTGCTTTTAAATGTACAGCGTGTAGGATTTAGAGACATCTTGTATGCATTTAAAACCACTGGTTGTTAATGTTTTCTTTAATCATTCATTTGACTTGCTAACTTGGATTGTTCCAACTTTACTCCAGGGAGGCTCCGCCCACTGCTAACCTCGTTCCCAAGGGCTGGACACGGTTACTTAGCAACACGTGCAACCAAAAAGAGAGATTTAACGGAGAAAGTTTCGGAGAAATGTGCATTTAGTGTCACATTAATTATTTCTCTGGCAGCAGCAGTGAAGTGAAGCCTGTGCTGCAGTTCTGCAACAGTTTGTTGACGACTCGGTCGTTTTCAGCGTCTCTGTGTTATATCAGGAACATTTCCAGCTCTGAATCATGAGCTGAGGCTGAGGTGATGTTTTTCTAATAATGTAGACTCTGCCAAATGTTTTTATTACCATGTGTCTGCCCATCTGTTTGTATATACAGTACCTGTCTGTCTTTTCGTGCCCCGCCCGTCTCTGCGCTCCCCAAAAAAACGTACAACAAACGGCAGTGGAATCGGCACAACGCCGCGTGCGTTTGTGCTTTGCGGTGAAACCGATTTGTTTCTTCACGTGTCGGCGTCCGAACGCGTCGCTGCCTCCCGTCTGTTCATTGTCCCTCCGTCAGTGGACTCTCTCTGCCATGTCACACAGCTATGCACTGTGAGTGGTCCCTGCTGGCACCCGTCTGCACACATGCTGACTTATGGAAACTGTGCATAAAGGGCTCAGGTGTTCTCCGAGAGAGAGAGAGAGAGAGAGAGCGTGAGCTGTGGGTAACCTGACACCTTGGCCGCCCCGGGCCAGACATACTGACTCAAAGTGTGTGAGTCCTTGCGAGTGGACATTAAGAAAAGACTGGACCTGTAGGTGCAGTGTTAAAACCAGGCTCGGCTGAAAGCTCTTTGACTATGAGGCAACTTTCCCACATCGCTGAGACACTTGAGGTGATTGTTTGTTTTGAAAGGGAAGCCACAAACTAGAGTGTTGTTATTGTTGTTTGTATTTATTTATAACATGGTAAATATACGTTTCCATCTGCCTGCTTGTCGTTTGTAACATTCCCCCTCGGCTCCTCCATGACGGTGAATCCAGGATGTACAGGTCAGACGCTGTCTCTCGCAATGTTGCCAGAGCAACAGTTAAAGCGTGTGAGACTAAGAAAACACTGATTTATAACTAAACAATGACTGATCCGACGGAAAAATCCATCTGAAACACGTGAAACAAACAAACGTTGCACATTTCAACAACCCTGTAAAAAGTCTAACAATGTTTAGCAGATGAATGTAAACCAGGTTGTTCCAGGCTGTGTGGGTGCAACCGGTGACCTTTACTTTTTGGATCAGGATCTGGGACCATCCTAAAGTTGAATAATGAGTGACGAGTGGTATTATCATCACCGTCTGACATCCCAGGTGACTGATTCACTCGGCTGGTTTTCAAAGGTTATAATTCCAGCATGTGACTTCTCTTCGAGTTTGGCATTAGACTCGCTGACCGTTCTTATCATCACATTCCCACTTGACTTATTAGAGGTGTGGCTGTTTGTCGGTGCCCCCTCCCTCTTCACACCATCCATTTCCTCTCTCAACAAACGACTGACCTTTGTTTTTTTAAAGAATGAAGTACTGTGCACGGGGAGAACTGGTACGGTCATGGTTAATTATGCACATTCATTTAAAACAAACATATCTTAAAGTGAGCCGGACCAGTGACGAATCAGAGCGTGAAGACCTATGAACATGGACAACTCCGAATGTTATGGTCTTTGTTGTTTGACAGCCCTGATTGAGAGGCTTTTCAGACTTGCTAAGAGCTAATGAACTGGAAAGAGAGCTGTGTGCACAGAGCTGGACTTTGGAGCTATTAAAGCCCCCACAGAGCAGCCTCCCCCACGCTCTCTCTGGCTGCACCTCTGGAGGTCATCGTCTTTTATGCAGGTCACACGTGATATTGACATTTTCAGCCCCAGTGTGTGATCGCTGCTCCTCAGGCCGTGACACCCACCACACCTTTCGTAATAATTTGGTTAGCCTGCCTGTAACGGACTGCCTGTCACTTTGCAGTCAGGATATGATGGTGACGGAGAGCTCATGCCACAGGTGTGGCACATTATATGTGTTTCGACTTGAATCATCACATTCATGCTTCACGTGTCATCAGAGTGGCTGTGCGTCAGAGTGGGAACATTTTCCGATTTGTCACAGAGAAGATTTTGAGCAATCGTCCAAAATCCAGTGCAATTCTCCCATGACTCTTTCCCACTGAAGGAGCCACTGTGATGAAATCCTCTGGGTTGGCCACAGTAATATGTCATCCTTTATGAGCTCAGGCTTCAGCCTCCACCTTTTTAACGAGATGGTCTGTTTAATTCCCTTAATGATTTTGAGCAAAGTGTCTTAAAATTAACACAGTAAAGAATATTTAAGTTCTTAAGTGCTTCACTATAAAACATGAGAAAACAGAACATCATAAAAGGCAACACAAAGGAGAATATCACAGATTACATACACGAGAAATAACTGGAATAAACACGTAAGAGAAATCAGGGTAATTAACTTGTTTTGTGATGTTATATTCCTACAGCATTAGGTGTCGCGCAATGTATTTTATTTTGAAGAGCCAAACCGGATGCGTGTGTCCTGCTAGTTGACGCTTGCGCACTTCCGGTCTCCCTCAGTGTCGGTGAGAACCCGTTGAGGTCGAGTTATCCGCCGTTAGCTCGGACATCATTCAGGGAGAACATTTACATTATGGTTCAAACAATGTATAAACATGACGGACGTTCACCGTGTGCTAACGGGAATGTGGTTAGTATGTGTTGTTGAGTTGGTTTGCTACGAATTACCGAGTGAAGTTGTGAAATGATTAGCTTACTAGCTAGCGGCGAGCATGCTAACACGCTAACACGTGATGATGTTGCACCTGTTTGCGTCGTCCGAGTGGGAGCCGATGCCGAGTAACTCTGACCTGTGTGTGTCCCAATGTACAGGTATGTTATATTTTTGGTGAACCTAATATTTCATGTCATGTTGTCAACTTGTTTAAACTTACAGGAGTTAATCTTAGAGATGCGCCTGTAATGTGCTGTTACCACCACAAGGTGGAAGCATTGCCTCATTTATTTTTGAATGTAAAAAAAATAAGGAGCCTTGATCAGTGAATATGCTGATTTAATGTTTGTTATATTTGTAGTTGTTATAAATGTAGTAGGATGTATTTAAGATTAATTTACCACTGTAATGGAGCCAAAGAAATTGTATTTTTATTTTTTATAATTGACTATTTTCTCGGTTTTGTGTATATTTTATTTGTGCCACTAAACAATCACATCTTGTTAAGTCGCAATGAGAATATGCTGAGGTCTGAGTGGGAGCTGATACAGAGCAACACTGACCTGTTTGCCGTTTGTGTCCCAATGAGTGGCACCAAGTGCAAAATACACCAAGTCACATATGTGCATGATGTCAAAGGAATGGCAGCAAAGTTAATGTAAGAAACCCAAAAGACATTTATTTTCTCTATTTATTTAGCAGTTTTAACGGGACACTGCACCTTTTGTGGATCTTATTGCGCAGCTGCACAAAGTGTCTTTGTGATACTGGATCCACACGGTGGATTGGCGTGTTTACACACAGGCGGACATTTGCTTGTTCTTCCAGTGCCTGGACAACCCACGTGGAGCCGCAGGGGACACAGACCTGGGGGAGGAGCTTGTGAGAGGACAGGAAGTGGCGTAAATGTATTGAAATTCACAACCTATTGACAATCATTGAATTGTAACAGTGATGACTTGAGGTGCATTTACTTATCCTTCCAGTGTCTGTGTTTCAGTGACGGCTCCTCAGTGTGGACGATGGACTGACACCAGATGACTGGCAGCTGTGGGACAGTGAGCTGGGACAAACACTGTTAGCATGAAGCTAACTCTTCTCCAGGATGTGGGTAAGTGTCTGTTAACTTTTCATAAAGTTTCTCTCATGTTCCACTTTACTTTGCAGTGGTGAGTTTATAACTTCTTTTGGAGTTTACCACTCATGTAAATATACATTAATGGGCTCATTTAAGAGTAATTAGATGAAAAATAATACATGTGCACTTTATATATTTTTTAGAAATTATAAAATCGTTTATTTATTACTTATAAACGATTGTATTTACTTTTAAATAATGAAATAAATCAAACTAAACCCTCTCTCCTCCTGACCCTCAGCAGTAACCAGGCACCATGTGTGAGGAGTGTGACGGCTCCTGTCTGAAGTGTCGGGGCCCCGGTTCCTCAAACTGATGAGGAGGAGGCGTCAGCAGCTCGACTCTTATAGCTGTGAGTAGGTTCATGGTCCGTGTGGATTTCAGACGACTGTTGGTTTAACCTCTGTGTGAAGCTTGTTCAGTAAAATGTAGCATAATGTTCACTGAGTCCTCAGAAGGGGAAACAGCTTAACCCTCTGGTGTCACTTTAATTTGCGACCCTCTTGAGTCATTAAGGACAAAAATGTCCCCTTCCAAAAAGATGCTATAAAAGCAACCGATTCAAAATTCTTTTTGCAGAAATGTGTCAAACAACTTCATCCCTGTTCAAAACTACCAAATGTTCAACATCAACATCCTTAATGTCTCAAGAGGGTAGTAGAATTGTTTCACAGTGTTTTCGTGGTCTATAAAAATGTTTGAGGGGTGAATTTGCCATGAGAGACCATGTTACAAAAAACTGAGCCATTGGCAATGAAAGACAGATAAAGAGGTGAAATCTGCTCATTTGGATTAATATGTTCGCAGTGATGCATATCAAATCAAATTTGATATGCATAAAGGTTAAAGAAATGGTGTAGTGGAGACTATGCTGAGTCAGCAGAGAAAGTAAGAAGAAATTATTTGATAGGTTATTTAATTTGGTAATTAAAATGTAAAGGAACAATGATTCACAAGTGGATTTTTAAATCCACTTGTGAATCGTTACTTTATACTATTACCAAATGAAATAGTCTATGAAATCATTTGCAAAGACATCATTTGTTCTTACTTTTGCTGATGAGTCAACATAGTCTCCTCTATACCATTATTTTAACCTTTCTGCATCACTCATGGTTATTTTGAAAATACAAAAAAGTTTTAATAGACCACAGAACCCTGTGAAACTAATCCTCTGTACAAGTCCAATTAAATGTGTCCCTTTCTGCTGTGTTCTGTTTATTTCTGTGGGGTTTTATTTTTAAATAAAGTATTTTATGCACATTTCTTTTTTATGTTTTTTTTTTTCATTTTTCATTTTCTTGGCCTTCCTAGGATAAATGCATTAAAACAGATGACATCTAGAGGCGAAGTTGTATCCACCCATGGTAGACTTCAGTTGTTAGTAACACTCAGAAAATGTGAAGTATGTCCACTCCGTAGTGTAGAGAGGACCCACCCCTCATGTCAATATACATGAATGGGCTCATTTGAAGGTCATTAAACATAAATGATGCATACATCTAAAGAGAATGTGAGTTTGTAATTGTTACCTCTCTCTTCCTGACCCTCAGCAGAAACCAGGCTCCATGTGTGAGGAGTGTGACGGCTCCTGTCTGAAGTGTCGGGGCCCCGCTTCCTCAAACTGATGAAGAGGAGGCGTCAGCAGCTCGACTCTTGTAACTGTGAGTAGGTTCGTGTGGATTTCAGACGACTGTAGGTTGAACCTCTGTGTGAAGCTTCATGACCCAAGAGGCGAGTAGATTTGTTTCACAGTGTTCTGGGGTCTATTTTTAGGGGAAACTTCAGAATGTGTCTCTCACGGCAAATTTTGAAATTCCCCCCAAATTTTATGCAAATTCCTTTTTTTCTAATGTTTTCTCTTTTTTTAGTTAGTTGGCCTTCCTAGGATAAATGCATTAAAACAGATAGTGCAATATAGAGGCCCCTCTCCCCCCCTCTCTCGGTGCTCCTCCTCTCCCCCTTTCGCTTCCCTTCCTCAGGGCCCCTTCACCTGCTCACTCCCTCACCGGCCAACTGTGTTTATCTTCTTCAGTTGTTCACTTAGTACTTTATTCTTTGTACTCAACTGACTCCGCCCCATTCCCATGTAACTGCTGCAACGAATAAGTTACGCCTTCACAGTCATCCCCATTGTGACTTCCCAAGCCTGGTCTTGAACCAGGGTCCACTGCTTCAACATCTGCAGTGTTATCCATTGACCCACCAAGCTTCTGAAGATCTCAGGACGTTTTGGTAAATTTGTCTTCTTCTACGCCACAAGGGGGTGTAGAACTATATATAAGTGTTTTTGTAAGTATAAGTGTTCAGCACCACAAGGGGGTGTAGAACTATATATAAGTGATTTTATAAGTATAAGTGTTTTCTAGAAGTATCAATCTATATAAGTGTTTTATAGATATATCAATGTATATAAGTGTTTTATAGATATATCAATGTATATAAGTGTTTTATAGAAGTATCAATCTATATAAGTATTTTATAGATATATCAATGTATATAAGTGTTTTAATAGGTATACGTTTTTTATAAGTATAAGTGTTTTGTATATGTGTACGTTTTTTGTATATGTATAAATGTGTTTTTGAATATGTCAGAAATAATTGAAATAAAGACTTGATTGAAACCACAACATTGTCTTTTCTGTTCCATCATTTTATTTGATCAAAACAAAAGAAATAAACCTTTTTACATTCACGTGTCATCAGTTCACATCAGCAACATTTTCTTGTCTTGTAAAAGTTTTAATAAAGAAATATCTATAAAATGGAGCAAAGGGCAAACAGCAGCATTTAGTGCACTTCATTCTTTCCTCTGCAGCTTCGGATCATAACACACAT
>JAFBJT010031368.1:145553-157464 GCA_016785325.1 Chascanopsetta lugubris | reverse complement strand
GTTGGACCAACCAGCAGCAGAGTCTTCTGATAAATATTCACAAAGTTAAAGATATTATTGTTCAAATACGTTCGATACCGAAGTATTCACAAAATATGATTTTCACTTGCCACGCTGTCAAAGATTAAGTAAGTCAAAACTGAACTCCCGTGGAGGTGAGATGCATCATGGTTCCCCCTCCCTCCCTTTACAGGAGTAAGTCATCTTCTTCAGCACAACCCACAGCTGCTCTGAAACACTCAAGAAGGAGCCACCGATCATTTGTCTGCTGACAGAGACAATGCAGGCCCAGAACGGGCCTCGCAGCCCGACACTATGTACTGTAGTTACAAAACGATCCGGACCTTCACCCCAGTTATGAGAGCTAACGGAAACATCCACTGTATGTGGGTCAAGTGATATAATGTCCCGACCTCTGTTACTTAAACACGGCCAGCAGGGTTAGTGTGTGAGAGGCTTCCGGTCCTAAACAGAATGTTACATGAGTTTCAACAATGTAAGTGACAACTCAAATCATCTTCAGGCATTAAAATCCGCCGTCTTTCAACTTTCAGGATTTCTACTATATATATATATGTATATGTATATGTGTGTATGTGTATATATATATATATATATATTGTTTATATATCTGTATATATATATATTTATATATATTATATTATATTGATGTTTGGGATTATTTGGATTTGTGAAATATTAAAGGGTATTGAGTTCCTGCTTTAAAAACACAAACATGTGCCTGGTGTGAGATGAACTGTTTTTGCTACTTTGCTGTTGTTGGAGTGACACATCCCCACCACCTGCCTCTGACAGCACAGGCTCATTCAAAGAGGTCATTAATCTATATTTACATGAGGAGCGGGTCCTCTCTACGGGGACCGCCATGTTTTTACAGTGGAGGTACTCAACACCTATTGGGTTTTAATGACAACTGAAGTCGACCATAGGTTCTCCTGCAGATTGATACAACATGCAATTTCGCCACTAGACGTCATCAAATCTTACACACTGCCCCTTTTAACTTCACATTTCAGTGAAACAGGAAGTATCTGCGATGCAGCTCACAGCACTCTGCACCTTTTTATATTAGAAACTTAGCAGAATGCTACGTGTCTGGGTGAATTGATGAGATGTCATCTGCTGAAAAAGTGCGGTTGAAGAAAGTTGGACTGAGTGAACCTTTAATGATATGCGGGAAATGCAGTAAACGTAAGAGAAACCATCCGTCAGTGGCGTCTGCAGCACGATCTTCCTCCAGAGATGGGATGTCCAGATGAATACCTAATGTTTGCTTACAACCTCAGAAATAGATTAGCCATGTTTTTTTAATGCTCAAATATTTTACGTGCAGCGGCACTTCTTTTTGTTTTACATCGTTTTCTGTCATATAGGTGAGCTGGCGCTGAATTCCACCGCCAGAATCACAAAGCGGAGATTACAAAGGATTAATCTGTGGGTCACAACAGGACCTGACACTCCTCTTTCAATCTAACGGGTCGCGGGCAAAAGACACGTCAGACCCACTGAGCTCTCGCTGCTCGTCCAGGCTTACGCAACTTGTTCTCAGTTGAGTTGTTTTGCAGGACAAAGAAGTAACAACACAGTTGATGTGTAATACATTGTCGATGCGTGGTTCATGTAACATCACCTGCTGGTAATGAGGTTTTATTCAAAGCACTCTGTCTATGTAAATGCTGCTTATCCATTCCTCTACAAAGAGAAGTTCTCTCTCATATCGTCTCTAATGTCCTCTCGTCCTTTTTTTGTGTGCAGATTCTGGGACGACGGCGTTGGTGCGGTTGTCCCGGGCCGAGGCGTACATGGCCCTCAAACAGTACGAACTGGCCTTGGAGGACACAGAGTTTTGCCCAGAGTCCAGGTGCTCTGCTGAAGTAAGTGTCTCGGGCACATATGGTTGGTTCTGAGAAACCGGTGACATCACTGGCGCAGCGCACAGGTGGAGACCACAGCTTTGTAGAGGACACACGGTGTCTCATCCACTCCAGCTTACGTGGATGATCTGTGTGTGTCAGAAATGTTTCTATTGAAGAATTACAACATTCCACGGTAGATGAGTTGCTCGTAATCTTAGGACCCATTTTTCAGAGGCTGTTGAAATGCCTTGTCTTGTTTGGTCGGGGAGTTCTATGAATGGTTTGATAACCGCTAACACTTTCTCATCATCGGGGGCAAACATTGCTTATGACCAAGGTGGGGTTCCTTTGCAATATTTTCCTCCAATTTCCAGGAATTAGGGTTAAATTTGGCTTGTTGTCCAGAGAGGCTGTTAAACACAAGGTATGTCGGACTCATCCGAGTTATTAGATCTTGGGAGGCCGCAATGTTTGGAAGTTGTTGCTATGAGAAGATCTAAGTTTGGTATTTTGCTCTCAGCAGTCCTTTCAGAGCGAGTAGTGTGTTGAATCGTGTGAGTCTGTGTCGGCGCACGGATCAGCAGGACGGGGACCAGCCCTCAGTTCAGAGGCTTGAATTAGATTGTTGGAGATTTGAGACACGAATGCACGTTGTGTTCCTGAGGACTGAGTGAGTGTCAGTGGAGCTAAAATGAATGCCGATTCCTGGACGAGCAGGACGCTGTCAACAAAAGTGCTTGGATAAACTTTTATAATCTTAGCTGTAATGCAAGAAGGAAGGTAGGAAGTTTGAAAAAACACATGGTGGCAGTGCACTTAGAAGGGGCTGGAAACCCATGTGAGCAAAGCCCTGTGTTTATAAACACGATTCCATCTTTTTGTGGATCCTAATCAAAGTCGATCTTTAATTGATTAGTTGCTCTGGGGATGTTGTGATTCATTGGTTTGTATTGATCCCTGAACTTGGAAAGTATCTTTTATTATGTCTCGTATCCTCATGTGGTTGTAGTAGTGGTATGTTTGACTATGAGGGCCAATGTTTGGTCTTGTTTATTTGTTTATTTTAATTTGTTAAACACTTTGTCTGTGTTTTAAATAATGTATATGTTAAGCGTTAATTACTTATGAAATAGAACGCTCTACCCATGCTCCACTGCAGACTGTTTTAAGTGAACATTTGATGAAGAGTTCAAACAAAGTTTGTGTTGGTGGTTGGATTCTACACTTTCATTTTGACTTAAATACATGTTGTTTTGAAACATCTGTTATCAGGCTCATTTCTATAAAGGTCACCCATGAAAATCCAATATTAATGGTGGTCGAATTGGACTGTCTGGTTTTGTCATTCTGGTCAGGCGAGGGAGCTTAAAGTCCAATGTGCAAAGTTTTTTTTTCTAAAGAACCTCTGCAGAAATTGAACATAGAATTTACTGTTATTTTCATTTTTTATTTCCGTCAACTAAGACTTTTTTTTGTTGCTTTGAAATGAGCCTTCAGCACGGGTCCTCTTCTGTCTGGAGAGGAGGCCATGTTGGAACACAGCAACAAGTAACCAAAGAGGATCATTTCTTATTTTGTGTCAGCAGAAGTTCAACATAGATTCTTGCACAAGCAGACACCATCTGTATCCTAAACCACGAGATCCACTGAGTCCCACGTGCAGGTGCTTGGCTCAAGTTGTATTTGATGTGAAGCAACAGAACCAACTCTGGTCCCAGTGTCAGATTCTCGCTGATTAAAAAGTCATTTCCAACGGCTTCACAGCAACAGGTCCAAGCTGTTCTCTCTCCGTATCACTGTGTTCAACTCAGTGAACCTCTGAGTCTGTTGTGACACAGGCTGCTTACAGTCAGAACACGATGCCTCATGTTCAATTCACATTTGAAAGAATGTGTTGGCTAACTGACAGGGTAGATTTAAAGTAGTACTCTCCCTGCAGTGCGCTCTCGTTGGTGTTGTACGATCTAGTGTCTGTGGGGCTGAATCCGTGCTATAGGAATGTAAAGAATGATAGGATGACCAAAGAAGGTTTTCTGGACCATTACTCGCTGTTACATCAGGACCAGGAGATCAAATGTCTCGGGTGCGGCTCGGGATATTGAATTTATGCCATGGAAAAGACTTTCATAACTGGCCGTTTTAATGGGATGCATTCAAGTGGAGCTGTTACTAATGGACCTTTTTGATAATGTGTTGTTTGTTGTGCATAATATAAACTGAAATGGAAAAATAGCAAACGCAGAAAAAAATGACTTTCAGCATTTTATTGAATACAATTATTTCCTTGAAAAAAAATGTTGCTTCAAACAACTGAGTGCAAATACACAATACAATAAAAACTCTGAAACAGGTCCTACAGTGCATTTATGTTGTGATATGGTCGATAAAGCAGACACAATCAAACAATGATTTAACTGGTTGTGTAACTATTAGCATCAATTGTAATAGATTTTCTTTTCAATTGGCTGCTGTTGCTTTAAAATGGAGCACAGAAAAAACTGCACATTCTACTTGCGCTTATTTGTACATGCGAGACAAGATCAGTCACAAACAACAGAGCAGTCAAATATTGAAGTCAAGTAGTTCTTGTGCGAATTCACCGGAGAATTAAAAGTCATCGAGTACTCACTCTCGCTCTCTTTGTCCCCGACAGGCTCTGTTCAGAAAAGCCATGGTGCTGCACGAGATGGGCCAAGTGGACGAGTCTCTCCAGGTCTTCCTGCACTGCCTGGCGGTGGACGAGGATTTCCCCTGTGCTAAAAGACAAGTAGAGAAGGTGAGAGAGAGAGAGAGAGAGAGACGGAACCGTGTGTGTGAGACGAGCTGAAGGCGTAATCTGTAGTCTGCAGCCAAGCACACAGTCTTCACACAGTGGGATTAGCTTTAACGGGACATCAAGGAATGTTGGTCATTTGTGTGCCAGCTCTGAACTTTTCTCTCAGAGCTACTGATAATGAATTATATGAGGTGTGAGTGTGAAAGTGGTCCCGATGAGAAATGCATGTTAACTCAGAGTGTGTTTGGATTTCAAATGTCTTTGAGAAGCCACTTTCTCCGACACAAGCCACCCTCATGCTCTCCATGGGTGTGATGCGTGAGGTTGTGTAATCTGTCGCTGAATTCTTGAATCTTGTGACCGCCTCTAATGACATCAGTACCTTTCAACGGGCAGACCATAATATTGCAGTGACAGTAACTTCAGTGGCTGGTTTACAGTTTATTTCAAAGTTGTTCACATTCTTTGACCAGAACCTCCGTGACACGACGCTCAGGTTCTGTCAACGATTGCATCATGAAGAGCTCACAATCACATTAGTCATCTTGTCCTGAGGGAAAGTCGTTTTCAGATTTGAAAGGGCATGAAGGGCAAAGGACTTTTCTTACGTAACGACTATGGGATTTGAATTAGAAAACACCAAGTCACTTGATCTCAATTAGATCGGGGGCCCAGTGACTAATGGAGGCGTTCCATTCGCAGATCTTGTGTGACCTGCTCTCCCCTGCTGATGAGAACGTCAAGGTCGGTTTGAGGGAAACGACGCACAACACTTCGCCGCACTTACGCAGTAAAAGTCTGATGACTGATGCTCAGGCTCAGCCACAGAGTCCAGTCCAAAGAGAGAGAAGACACCAGCAGCAGGTCCGTGCTGCCTCCGCACACCTGGACCACCAGGAGGACAACCAAGAGGTATTAGCACTCTGAAAATGATGATACGGAGATATGTGGCACGGTCGCACAGCCAGCATCACTCGACTTTGTATTTCGTGTCGTGTGTCATCGTCCAGAAGCGCTGGGAGAGTCTGGAGCGGCCCAACCTGAGCCGAGCCCACTCGCTCCGAGTTCACGGCTCCGGCGGTGTCGAGGAGGGTCTGAAGAGAGTGTGCTCGGCCCCTCAGCTCGGGGACCAGGAGAAGGGGAGTCTGCTGAAGAGGAAGTTGTCGGTGTCGGACACGGAACCTCATTTTGTGGACAGTGGAAGCAGCAAACATAAAAAACAAGGTCAGTTGCTGGGGCTGTTATTGTGATATACACCCTGACCTTTCCTTAGATGTTATTGCCGCCGCGGTAACATCTTCTTTATAAGTTCGAAACACTTAGGAATAAAGGCCCTTGATGCTTCATTCTGTGTCGGCCATACACTAGTTTTTCAGTTGTGAGCATTCATAGTTGTCTGAAGACGTGCGTGCTTCGCTCTCCAATTTGTAGTTTTCAGGGTCGAAGTTTCCCTAAACTGGGTTTTTAGTTTCTGTAGAAGTGGCATTAGAAGCAGGGGAGTCATGAAACTGTCTGCTGGGAATGTAATTTGTTGACACTTAGTTACATTTGAAGAAAGGTCTGAAAAAGTGACCGCATAGAATTGAAGCAAAGGCATGGATTGGGCTGAAAAACGGAGGAGGATTACTGCTAAATATTTAAAAAAGTCATACATAACTATATCTCATTAGCACCAAGTCAGCAATTTTGAATTTGTCCATAGAAAAAACAGTAAAGCTCCATTCTCTCTTTTGATTTTAGGCATTGCAAAAGGCTCCAAACTACAGTCTGCCAATTTCAAAACCTGCAGAAGTGTTCCCGAGGATCTGCTGAACCCCAACGACTTAGAATGCTCTCTCTGTATGAGGTAAGAACACAGACCCCTGCCCACAGGAGTCCTCACTGACGAGCAGCTGGCCCCAGCTCTGCGTTACCAGCTTCTAAAATGTGATATAGAGTTCGAACTCAGTGAACCTCGAGCAGACGATTGACCTCTTTGACCCTCGGCAGGTTGTTCTACGAGCCCGTGACGACGCCCTGTGGCCACACCTTCTGTAAAAACTGTCTGGAGCGCTGCCTGGACCACACACCCCAGTGTCCACTCTGTAAAGAGAGTTTGAAAGAGGTGAGAGAACAGTGGCAGCAGAAGCCCAAAATGAGTGTCCTCTGCTTTCCTTCACCCGTCATCAACTTGGACCCTGCCCTCTCCAGTATCTAGCTTGTAGGAAGTACATGGTGACGACCGTCTTGGACACGCTGATCAAACAGTATTTGAGTCAGGAGTACGCAGAGAGAACCACGTCTCATCTGGAGGAAACCAGAGAACTTTCCGAGTAAGTGACCCCAATCTTCGTTTCTGCCCCGGCTGTGTCGGAAGTTGTCAGCGCAACATGTAAATAAAGAGCGCACCTCTAACCTTCCTCTTGTTCCCCGTGCAGTCTGACGAAGAATGTGCCTATCTTTGTGTGCACCATGGCGTATCCCACCGTGCCTTGTCCCCTGCATGTATTCGAGCCGCGTTACCGCCTCATGATTCGCCGCTGCATGGAAACAGGCACGCAGCAGTTTGGGATGTGTATCAACGATCCCCAGAAAGGGTAAACACAAGCACAATCCTCTCATAGGTCGCACACATCCGCCGCTCGATTGATACCTTGTTAAAAGACGAGTACGTTTTGTGAAACGCATCTGTTTAATGTTGCAGGTTTGCAGATTTTGGATGCATGCTGATCATCAGAAGTGTCCATTTCTTGCCCGATGGACGGTCAGTAGTTGATACAGTCGGAGGAAAGCGCTTCCGTGTCCTGTCCCGCGGAATGAAGGATGGTTACAGCACTGCAAACATCAAGCATTTAGAGGACACGCGGGTAAGAGCCACAGTAACTCGGCATTTCTCTGCTATCTAAGTGGTTTTCACCTTAAAGTGAAACATGTTTTAAATGGCAGGAAGTTCATTTGATGTAAAAACATGGTCTCTAAGAATACTTTAATCAAAGGTCGTCTCTGCTGTAGAAAAGGAATCGTCCTGATGAATGTTTCAATTTTGTTATCAACTTAAAATACGTACATGACTGAATGTAGCTTCAGAAATCCCTCTGAAAGGTGACACCTCGTGTGCTAATCAACCGCCTCCCTTGTCCGACAGGTGGAAGACGGCAACGAGCTCGAGAAACTCGTCGACTTGCACGACGCCGTGTACGAACAGGCCCGCGACTGGTTCCAGAACCTGAAGATCCGCTTCCACAACCAGATCCTGCAGCACTTTGGAGAGATGCCAGAGAGAGAAGCTGATATCCAGGTAAACTTGAAGCGTGATCTGCTCCTCTCATACAATTACACTGATCCTCTGCCCGGATTAGCTCAGCTCAGGAACTTCTGAAAGATCTACGTAGGTTCTCCTGAAAGCTGAATCTGAATTCCACAGATAACGTTTGGAAAAAGGTGGAACTGACGTGACGATGATCAGAATCGGTCAGTTTTGACGAGGGCAGATGTCTCGTTCGCTCGAGGGAATTTGCCCCGACACTGTACGAGTTTACGTTCTGTGGATTATTTGGGGGGGAAAGCCCTTATTACCTCGGATTCACCCTCCACAGACGTTGTAGCACCGGAACTCAGCGGCCTCGTGTGTTGCTCCAGTCGCGGCGCTCGGAGGGATTACAGCTCTATTCTCTGGGACGACCCACGGGGCAGAGTCTTTTGACAATATAGGCTAAAGAGCTTTATGGGTGCTTCATACCTAATCCCACCGGGCCCTGTTGCGTCAGAAGAGTGTCACAGAGAGAATCTCACAGCCCCGCCACGCGTACGTGTTCCTACAGAAAAAAAAGGCCCTGACCCTGTTATGTCATTTTTGTTCTGTAGAAAATCCGTCCGTTAACTTCCAGTCCATTTCTTGTTCTTAGGTGGAATGTGGATCAGATGTATGTAACATCACCCCAACCTTTGTGAGCGTTAAGCACATTTTGTAACCGGCTCAGGAATTTTCCCTTTTCTGTTTTTTTCAGCTGTGTCACTCTGACCCGGTCAGACCGGGCCTGCAGAGCTGAATTGTTATAGAGCGCTTTGAAATTTAAATTGCACACGAACACTCAATTCAACTGTCAATCATCTGCCTGAAAGCCCTAATGTTAAATTCAAACATTCTGAAAAGAGAGAACTCTGTGATAACAAGAGTAAAACCACAGGAAACATGGGTTCAGGTCAAAGAACGGGAAGTCAGAGACTGTCAGGAGTGAGTGGACTTCAACAGTGAGAATAGCAAAGTGTTGCAAGGACAGAAATAGGATCTCAAACACTCCATGGTATTTGCACAGGAGCCGTGCTGGTATTGACTCTTCAGCTCTCAGTATCGTTTTGATTCAATCAATATGTTGAAAGTCCAGTGAAGTGATGCCTGGCTGCTGCTGCTGCTGCTGCTGCTGCTGTTGCTGTTGCTGCCGCCTGGCAGATTTTACATCTCAGTTTTGTCGGGGGGGGGGGGGGGCCGGGGGGGGGGCGATTGGGAGGAAGTGAAGCTCTGATTCTCTAACCACATTTGTTCCTCAAAGTCAAGATTACTGCAGATGTCAGTCTGAGTGTTGGGTTCAGTCTCCTGATCCTCAGATGATGAGATCTTAATAATATCTAGACTTTGCATGTCCGTGCAGCTCTTGTAAGACTGTTCAGATATCTTTTATTTTGAATGTCTGAACCACTGCCGTCCATGCACTCGGTGTGTAATAGATGATTGCTGTGAGTTTTGTATATCATATTGCTTTTGTGATCAAAAGTGGACACTGAAGTCTCGCAGGAGGCGCTGTCTTACCAAATATTTCCTCATTTTCCGAAGTCTGAGCTCACTCCTGAACCTATGGTGGCCCTCAGTTCTCATTCAAACTCGATAGATGTTCAGTACGTCCACTTTTACTACTGTAAAAACATGGCGGCCTCCATAGAGAGGACCCCCCCCATTACATGAGAGGGTCCATTTAGGGGTCACTCACCCGAGTGAACAGATCCTGGGTGTTTCCCTGTATTTTTAATGTGAAAGAGGCTTGAGACTTCCTCTAAGCGATGTCCGCCGACTGACACCTCCCCCCCCTCCCCCTCCCCCTCTTCTCCTCTCTCCTCTCCCAGGCGACTCCTAACGGTCCGGCCTGCTGCTGGTGGCTGCTGGCCGTGCTGCCCATCGACCCTCGCTACCAGCTCTCGGTCCTCTCCATGACCAGCCTCAAAGAACGTCTGGTGAAGATCCAGTCCATCCTCACTTATCTACAGAGCATCCCCAACAACTAGAGCTTCCTCCTCTCGCCACCTGAAAAAATACAAGTCTCCTCCTCGGACGCAACGACCTTCCAGCAATCACAGCACCTCGGCGGCGCTGGTTCCTGCAGCTCGTCCGATCCCTTTAAACGTCCTCTTTTTTTTTCTTTTCTTCCCCGGCTCAATTGAATCCCCCCCCCCCTCCCCTCCAAAAGATTAAGAGCAAAGCTGAATCCTCCTTGAACTGTGGATCGTTGAAGTCAAACCACCTCAGGGACACTCTGACAGGACGCACACTATCTGTCTGTGATTGTCTGAAATGATTTAAAAGATGTATGGTATATATGAATCCAACTATTCTTATCTGGTCAGTTGTTTTGCTGTGAGGGACCTTGATTCAAAAAAATTTAAATAAATAAATAAATAAAAAGAGAGAATAGTTTATCTTCCACTGAGTTCTATTCTGTGAAGGCGTCGATAATAGTTTACCCAAGAAGCATTTCTACAAGTGTAGCTCCGTTAGGGAAACCACTGAGGTCGTCGCCGCTGTGAGAGCAGTGTCAAGGACGTATTTGCTGTTTTTGAGTTCAATGTTTATCGGGAGAAGGGATGAGTCGATCACGTGGAACAAAATCCTGAATCCTGAATGCTGAATGTGAAGGCAAGTTGTGGAGAGCCCAGTGGGAACTCTCACAACACAAAGTGAAACTTAAGGCCCGTGTCTCAACAGGAGATGAAGATTAATCCATTTCTTCCCCTCACTGCTGTCTTCTTCTTCTTCTTCTTCTTCTTCTTCTTTTTCGTTCACCTCTTTCACATTCGTCCATCGCTGCCTTTAAGACCTTTTGGGTTTGACAGAATAGATAAATCTGTGTTTCTTCCATTGTTTTTTCTTTGCTCGTGGTTTTCTGAGTCATCACGGTGAGATGCGGGCCGCTTAGTGCCTCCTCTCCTGATTCATCCTGAAAACTCACCCCCCCCGCAACAGCTGTTCAAGACAGAAGCTCCTTCTTCCAAAAAGTAAAGTTTGTCACGGACCTTAAACGGAGCAGTGAAAGAGATCTGTCGTTCGTCTCCTCCGAACCAAAAATAATCTTCCCATCGAATGAACTTCGAGAGAGTTAATTTATAAGTGAAGATGTATTTGTACGCTCTGACTGTGCATTTGTCCGAGACGCTCTAAAGGAGAGGGGGCGTGAATCTCACAACCAATCAAAACACGACGGCAACAGCATGTGGTCACGTCCTCCTTCCTTGAAAGCTGCTGAGAGCAGAGCAGAGCACCTGCAGTGCTGCAGTGGGAGCACAGTGTCTGCCTTACTCCATGACTCTGCATTGTGACCCAGTCCACGTGGTGATGCAGCCGCCTGGTTACCATTCCTGTCCGCCATTGTTCTAATTATTATGTTGCTGCTCCTCGCCCTCCTCTCCTCTCTCTCTCCATTAGTTCGAGACACCATGTGTTAAAAATGTGTAAAAAAACAAAAGAAAAGACAGATTCGGGTCAAGGCTGTAAATCAATTGTAAAAAAAAAAAAGAAAGAAAAGAGAGACAAAAAAACAAACAAACCCAGAAGCTTTTCTGGATAGATCTCATTTTTGTTTGTTGTTTTTTTTGCTCAGATGTTTTAAGTTATGGATTTTCAAGAATAAATGCACCTCTTTTTTCACTGTGCGCCTCAGTGTGTGTTCTTTGCCTGGTCAGAGGAGGTCACGCCTCGACCTCTTTTGTTCATTTACAAGTGTATCGAGAATAACAGGCCACTTTGATATTTCTGATCATCTATACATTCAATATATATTTTTAAATGTTCTTGTTTGAAAATACGTAATGATGGACTTATCTTAATTCTATCCCAGTAGCTCCTCAGTTTAAATCTAGTAGTATTTTAGTATCCATCTGTACTACTGGTTTAGGTGAAGGTGTCTCTAATAAAGTGACCAATGAGTGTATTACAACGCAGGGTGTAGTATGGACTGGGAAAGCGTACATGCAGATCGGGGGGGGGGGGGTCTGGCAGAGCAGGGGGGCGGAC
>JAFBJT010031368.1:112305-131879 GCA_016785325.1 Chascanopsetta lugubris | reverse complement strand
GGGGGGGGGGGGGGGGGTGCGGGGGGGGGGGGGTTTCAGTTAAATGTAAAGATAATTTGACTCGTCAAAAAAATTATTTCAGAAGTGAAAGTGTCAAAGAAATAGGACAGGCCCGGACACACTGTTACTCCACCTCAGCTGTGGCGTCCCTCAGGGCTCTATGTTCAGCCCAACCTATCGTTGGTCTGCTTTCTATTTACTCTAACTTTTTATTGTTGTGATTCATATCAGGGATGGAACTTTTTTGTCCAGGTCAGTATTTGGCAATTCAACATTCACCTGCATCAGCGTTTTACGCTGATTAAGTCAATACATCAAAAATGACACCTCTATCTGACTTATTTGACACCCAGACGACAAACAACAACTCCCCGATTATACTTTGTCGTGTGCAGCTCCTCATGCAAATAAGGATAATAATTGACCTTTTGGAAGACTCCCACAGAACCAGGGTGTTTATGTGGAGGTAATCGAGGGTGGTTAATGGAATTAGCGCGAGCGGTTTTCACCTCGACCTCTGCGTGAGGATCCGCAAACGTTTTAATGGCATCGGAATCGAGAGGAAGTAGCTCTGAGACTCCCGCTCTGTTCTCATTAGCGCTGGAGCCTCTGCCCTCATCTCCGAGTTCCACCTGTCATTGCTGCCCACATTTTCCCAAGGATTACTGTCACTGGCCTCTTCCTCTCAGGGCCAATCACCGCATCACTCACACTGTCCCTGATTACAGAGGCCGGCAGGTCATCACGGAGGTAATTCACTTCCTAATCCCTATTCTCATAGTTGAGTGAACGAGAGCCGCCCGGTGGATCTTCTCGCCGGCCGTCACTCCTCCTCCGGCTTCCTCTGTTCTCTGTTCTCACCAAAACAAACAAAATGACGGGCAGATGAAGAGGTTTTCTCATTTGGACAAAAAATGTCCCTGGAGATGCATGAGGCTTAATGTCGCTCGGACGAATGATTTCAAAGCGAAGCAAATGTCACCTCTGCGACCGGCGAATGTGTTTCATCACAGACTTGAGGAATTTAAAAATCCCCGCGATGACAATATTCAAATGGAATGAAAGGTAAACGGGGCACTTATATAAAACTCTTAGCCTGATCAAAAGTGTGTGCGCGGTCGTGGGAGCGAAAGTAAGTGTTTTTGATCAGAGCTCTGATCCCATTCCAAGACTTCTGCTTTTGCCACTATGACTCCGTGCGACGTGGAAACAAACAATTCCAAGAATTTTATATTGTAAGCAGGAGAGAGGATGTGATGGCAAACACATGGGAACTACTCCGGAGAGATTTGTTGTTCTTGTTCTGCTGCGCGTCGTCTGCATCAGTGTGGAAGTTCGTTGCGAATGAGTTTGGCCAGAGAAGCCGATTCAAACGGAGAAAACAAAAGTTGAAAGCGGGTGAAGTTTCCAAAGGAGCTGTAAATCGCTAACACGTTTTCCCACACGTGTTTAACCAGGTACCGGAGATGGTCAGTAAAACTACAGTGTCATGGTCAAAAACCGAAGACCACATGGGTGACCACCTGGATCGTGGAGGAGAAGGTTCAGTGTGTAAAAGAAGTTCTTTGGTTTGAAAAGCAGTTCGGAACCACGCGGCTGCTCCACTGCTGAACACGCAGCCACGTGGGCCCAACGTGAGCTCTATCCACAAGGATATAAATACAAGTGCACTCCTCAGTGTAAACATAAGTACAAGCATCACTTCACACACACACACACACACACACACACACACTTAAAGAGAGCTATCAGCAGAGACTCTCAGACCTGTCGGAGGTCAGGAGGTGAAGAGGCACTGATAAGCCTGTCAGCTCTTCTCACCCCTACAGGGAGCAACACAACAAGTACACACACACACACACACACACACACACACACACACACACACACACAAGCACTTTTCAAGCCAGTGGCACTTGTTAATTGCGTCCTCCACTTTCTCCTAATTACCCTCCACTACTCAGCCTGAAGCACAACACAACACTTCCATAAATACACAAACAACATGTGCATGAACACAACACAGACATAATGTCAAATTAATGGGTAGATCCTGAACTTCACATGTGAAATCATCAATCATCAAAGGTGCAGTGTGTAAGATTTGGGTCATTTTTGTCACTTCTATAAAACATTACAAAAATAATGACATACTGACGTTTTCATGAATTCACAATCACGTACATGTTTTCCGTTCCCCTTAAACGAGCCCATTAGTGTGTATTTACATGAGGGGGCGTGTCCTCTCTCCGGAGGCCGCCATGTTTTTACAGTAGCCCACAGTGGACGTACCCATCATCGTTTGAGTTTGAATGACAACTGGATTCCACCACAGCTTCTCCCGCATGCTCCGAGGGGTGAGGGTGAGGGTGAGGCGATGGACACAACGTGCAACTTCACCTCTAGGTGTCACCAAATCGTACACACTGCGCCTTTAATGGTTTCACTGTTTCGATAAACAGCGTTGTTCAACAGTTACGAAATATAGAGAGACACCATCGGCCCGTCGACGTCTCCCGGTTTGACTCTGCAGCGCCGGAGTCGGCGGTCTGACGACAGCGCAGTGTCGTTGCCCGGCTGGCAGCTCTGCCAGGCAGCGCTAATCACGGCGCTAACGAGCTGCTCATCCCTCATTATGTCATCAGGGCATGAGAGACTCGTACGTGGGAGAGGGACAACGCGCGCGCAATGAAGAAGCAGCGCTTTGTTCTCCCTTTTCCTCTCTGCGACTCCAAAAAAAAGAGAGAGAGAGAGAGGAAATTAAAGGTTCATTTGGGGCTTCACGAATCGTCCTCACGCCCTGTGTCCGGCCCGTCAGGATGGTTTCCATGGCGACGAGAGACAAGTTAGAGATCGCTCTTTTAAACATTCTAAAATCAGTCGATATTCGCTATATAGCGCTGTGGTTTCCTCGTACTGTCCACCGCTCCAGCTCCTGGTTTCACTTTCTCCCTGAGATTCTATTAAAAGGTGCAGCGTGTATGATTTGGTGACATCTACAGGTGAAGTTGCATTTTGCACACATCACCTATGAGCGCCCCCTCTGCTGTGGAGTAGCAACACCACCTCTAAACACATACTAACACCAACTAAACCCGCTGACGGACTGGTAAACATCGACGAAGCGGTTATATCCTCACCCACTAGAATTGTCATAAATTGTTATTTATAAATAAATAAATTGTCCTCCAATCCCGGAGCAGATTCCGACTTTCCATACATCGAGTGAGCGCCCACGTTATGGGGGCGCTATATTAGCGCTTTATTAAAGCGGCGTTGCGGCCGCTGAGGAAGCCCCCTGCGATTCTAGATCACGATCCGACATTCCAGTCTTTGATGTTGACGCTGGTTCAAGCCCCTGGAAAACCACTATGAAGCGGAGGCAGAGGCAATAACAAGCCCCGACGTAATTATGGCAGAACTCATTTCTCCTGACTTCCTGTTATTGAGAGCACGCCGCAGAACAGGCTGACGGCACGGTAACAAGCCGCCCCAACAATGTTCTCCCTGACTGAACCACTGCTGCTTTGATCTGCACGGAGAGAGCCGGACACTGAGTGATGGGAGTAGGGTGGGGGCGCTAGAGAGCAAGATGACGGAGGCAGATATGAGAAGGGGGGCATATGAGGACAGAGGTGCGACTGATTTATTTCAGTGTCGAAGACTGTGTCACCGGCAGTGGTCGATTAATTAGATCCACATATTTGAATATAAATAACTTTTTTTCCCGAAAGCTAACTTATGTTAGTTCCGTTTTTGACCACCAGGGGGTTACGATTTAAGGCAGAAATCCATATTGTACGCAGAAGTCTAGAAAAGCCAAATGATTTGAAGTAAGTAGTTGAAACAAAACAAAAAACAAAAACAAATGGAAACTCCTTTTCGTGGAAACAGCCAGAGTCTTTGGTGGCGAACTCCGAACAATACAATCCCAAAGAGGTCAGACTCAGACAGGCGCTACGGCTGCGAAACTATGACTGACAGTTTAAATAGAAAAGGACAAATCCCACACGGATAAGTATAAAGGCAAAGGCACATCCGAATATTTATATTTCATCTCAAATTGGGATGTTTGCATATAACATTTCCCTCCGAATCTGTGGTTTCCCGCCGCTCCCTGAGGCGAGTCATGATCGATGATCTAACGCCGAGGCGGCACGCAAGCTGTAATTTTAATGAAAACACAATTACGAGAGCGGGATCCTCCTCTGTCATTAGTGGTGAGAGTCTGAGAGACGGAATGGACCACAGCGCCATGTGCAGCTGACGTTACTACGCAAACCAGAAGAAGTCGAGTTGTAGTTGTAGAGTCAATGGTCTCAACTATACGACTTGGATCGGGCCGGTGGCCTCCCGACATCCTGGAGGTTCTTGAAGAAAATGAAAGAAAATGGCAGAAGAGATTTGAAAACGCCGGACGAGCCAAATGAAATAAGGCCACAGAACCGAAGCGAGTTTAAGAAAACACCGGGTTTTTTAGCCGCGGTTTGTGGTCGAGTGAAATCACGTCTCGGTTTCCGTCTCACACGTTGTTCACGTTCTCAGAGGAAGACAGATGAAGTGGCCAAACGGTGGTACTGCAACTTCTGTGTCAGACACGTGTTACCAAGTATCCCTTGAAGACTTTTTCCAGATAAGTTGATGTTAAGAAATTTATATATATATATATAA
Source organism: Chascanopsetta lugubris (assembly GCA_016785325.1). Classification (NCBI taxonomy): domain Eukaryota; kingdom Metazoa; phylum Chordata; class Actinopteri; order Pleuronectiformes; family Bothidae; genus Chascanopsetta; species Chascanopsetta lugubris. The sequence goes on along the minus strand of JAFBJT010031368.1, from coordinate 127,208 downwards.
AAGCTTGCAGTTCACAGGGTGGCCACTTGAGTGGTGAGTCAATCCCCATAGACGCCCATGTTAAAAATGGTCAACTTTAAAGGTGAATGAAACATGTTAAAAGCCTGGTACAAATGACTATCTTTTTCCAACTTGCTCATTTTTATTCTATCAAGGTTTGAAATTGTGCATAATTAAGGGGCGTGGCCTCTTGACATCCTGCGGATGCTGTGACAGCGCCAGCACATCTACCGGTGCTCCGATGCAATTCGCAACTAGTCGTGTAAGACGCGATGAGTAAAACGTGACGTTTGGATTCACTTTCGCTCAAACTCCGCCTCCTCTTGACTCTTATCGGCCTCTAGATCGTCGGAAACCAGCAGCAGACACATTCCCAGCAGGTAATATCAGGACTGAAGCTCCGGCCTTAGGAGGACCACTGATCTTTGATCCCGTCCGCCAGGCTTCACTCCCGGCAGTCACGCACACCAACAACAACCCCCCCCCCCTCGCCCTCCCCCAACCCCCCCCTCCCATTTACCCCACTCCTTCCTCCCTTCCATCTACCTTTGCCTCTTTCCTGTGCGTTTCCTTTCTCCCGTTTATGCTTGGGAATCGTCATAGCAACGGGGAGAGAGCGCCTCCTCGTGACACTTGAGGGCTTCGGCCCGACGTACGACAACGAGCAACATGACTCGTCAGAATTGAGGAAATGCCGAGCTGTGGTTCTTCACCAATCCGTGAAAATGTTCCTCAATTTGGAGAAAAATGCCGAGTCACAAGGCCGACAACGTGAGCGCCGCTTGTATGTGCAGGGTGCACGGAACGCGCACGACGCAAGAATGTTATAGGGATCGCACCCAATTACATCCCAGAGTGTGTTTGAGTTGAGTGCCACCTGCGTTTTGAATTAGTCGGAAACAAGAGCTGTAAACGCTGCTCAAGAGCTCAGGGGAAATTTAGCGTCGGGGCGATTTATCTCATCGCTTTTTCTCGTCTTTGCGACTCCAACTCCGGGACAAATTCTTCAACCGCTGCTTGAAATAATTAGTGCCACAAAATGAAAACCTCACACTCCATCATCCTCTCGGCGCTTACATTTGAGGAAAAAACGTGGCATTCCGGCGTTCAACCACAGCTCGTGTATAAAAATGAGATGAAACACATTGTTCTATTTCTGAATTAGAATATTCAGAAATGATGAAAATATATTTTCATTGTGTTTAAAAATACCAGTCTTGGCCACAAACATCCATGTATATGTATGGAGATATCATCAAGACGTGCAGTTCCTCATTTTCCCCACTAGAGTGAGTCATGATCATGACTGCACTCTACCTCTCATCCACAGTGAATTCATTTCCCACAACAACAGTATTAACATTGATCTACATATGTGCGTCATCATCACAGATAGTAACATCACTTCCTGTTTGAATTTCAAAGTAAAAGCCTCGAATTCAACACACTAAAGCTAGTCAGCATCAATGGAGGAGGAGCCTCTATGATATAGACATAAATAGATCATTCTATGTTGACAAATGAGATTTGAATAGACAGAAGAAAACTCAGTGGTGTGTACATTATATACCTTACATCCTACAAACTGTACCTTTACTTTTTTATTACATAAGTGAAGATGCCTGGAATAGTTTTCAATTTTTCTGTTGCATAAACATATTCAGGTCGTTTGAGGCTATTACGCCTCAAACGGAGGGAGAACCGAGCCAAACTTTGAAAAAGCCATCGTTGAACCTTGATGTAATAGTGAGTCTCTGCGTTTCTGCGCTGAATCACTCTTCCACTCAGAACTGGGGCTGTTTGCGGGGCATCACTGTAATGTGGAGCAGCTGAACCCGGGACCATAACTTTGGGTTTTTGGATAGGGCTTTGTCGAGTGGAGCCATGCAGCAGGGGGCGCTGTAATTAGGCGGTTATTTCAGTGTCAGACGATGTAGTGGGAGTTCACCGAGTTCAGATTCTTCTATGTGTCATTGAACAGGTGCAGACGTCTCTGCCCCGCAGAGGAAACACCCTCCATTACAAAGTGGGCAGACTCATGCATGGATGGGCTTTACACACCTGAGGCCTAATGCAGAGTCTCAGCTGTTTTGCAAACGAAAGTTAAAGGCACAGTGTGTAGGATTCAGTGATATCTAGTGGTGTGGTTGCATGCTTTTGTCCCCTCTCTGGGATGCTGCAAAAACATGGCCGCCTCCGGATGTAAACACAAAGGGCTCAAAGGTAAACAACAATTGATAGTAATGCACTGAGATGATTATACATGGCTGAGAACACCAAGTATAATTATTTCATATGAAATATATGCAACTATAAAATAGATATTACTAAATATATATATACATTTGTAATTTAATTGATACATTTGACCAATACATATATTATATAGATATATATATAATACAATATAGAATTTTTAGTCAGGATTACCTCATGAATAAGTTTCATTCTAATGTATGACTACTGTAATAACTATAACTGTCCATATAATTATACATCATACATACATATATATATATATAATATATATATATATATATATAAATGTAATCAAAGTCGTCATTTTGAAACCATGACTCAGCTGTAACCGTCCGACTAATCCCAGACACCCAACTCACATTTCCACATATGTAAAGTAACAGAGCCTGACGGGGGATTCCCAGCATCCTCTACTCGCTCCGACACGGAGCCACTTCCAGACGCCGTTGCCCGGGACGCGTCTTTACGAGCCGCTCTCGTTCGGGGGAACAACTCAGACGGCAGACATTCTCCACATTCCAGCCTCCCCTTCCAGTAAACACGGGCCGGGTGCTCAGAGTGGTGTTTGATTCCTGCTCCTCACACTTTCTCCCTCAGCATCGGCCTATTGTCTGTGTGTGTTCTGCTGCTGCTGCTGCTGCTGCTGCATCACTCACTCACTCTCTCACTCTGACCAGAGACATAGGAGGGGACACATGTGAGCCACATGCTCCCCTATCCCTGTCTTTAACCCGTTCTCTGACCACAGTTACACAACTGGGGCTTTGCTTTTTTATCCACTCCACATCATTTCACATACATATAGGACTCACTCAAAGTCTGGCTGTTCAACATCAGCACATTTCTGCAAACTGGGTCTTTACGGGTTCCAAATACCCCTGCATACCCGTGGGGCTTATCCACCTGGGGTGTAAATGGCAGCTTTACCTGCACCAACAAACACCATGAGGCTGAGGGCTTTGGTAGTAAATCACCAGGGTTCTGGGGCATTAGCACGACTCACCCCCCCACCCCTGCCCCTGCCCCCGCTGCTGGTGATTGGCAGTTCCTGACTTGTATTACAGGCCACCACACTCGTCATAACTCAACAGCACTGAAGGGAATGAAGTTGAGAGCAGCCATTAAAGTGAATTTAAAGAGTGACAGCAGTGGAGGTTACGGCGTAAATAAGCTCTGTCGTGGCGGCTGACGAGGGTTTAGCACCATCACACCTCACTGGGTCATTCGTTTGTAAATGCAGTGTTTTTTCCCCCCACAAGAACAAGACGAGTATAAGGGTGCTTAAACATTTTTGCTACATCAGCAGAAAACTATATTTATATATATATATATATATATATATATATATATATATATATGCATAAAAAATGGCAAAGATTTCCTCGAAAAATAATGCAATTCATGAGTTTACAAAAAAAAAAAGGGAGGAAGTGTCAATATGGAAGTAGAAAAACCCGCAGTTCACAGGGTGGCCACTGGAGGCTGGCTCCAAAAATGAGTCGATCCCACACACCTCATAAGCGCTCCGCAAACACCTGTGGGGGACGTCACGGGCCCCACCTCCATCTTCACAAACAGTCTATGGATCCAACCAAACTGCAGGTTTACACGCCAAGTCTTTTCCAATTCTACAAATGAGCGGTCGTCGCGGCGACAGCTTGTTTTCAGACTTACACCTCACCACTTGCTAAAACTCTCTGACGGGCCGAGGGTCCCTGCAAACCAGAGAATACCGGAAAAGCCTGGAACAGCTCAGGGAGTTACTGACGTACTATGATTCTCTGAACTCTGCCGACGCGCCACTCTGAATATTAATTCGAGCTTATGGCACAATGGCTGGACTCGGGGGGGAAATGATCTCCACATGAAAAACGTATTTGACGGCAGAGGAGGCTGATGCTGAGGTGGGATTTCTTCAAAATGTATTCCTGTCCGACGCAATCCTCAAACAAACGATCCAGCTATAAATAACCTAACATTTATTTTGCCGATATTCTTTTGGTATTGATCGGCTCAATAAGAGAAGACGAGCGCTGAGCGGTGAAAGGGTTCGAAGGCCAAAGGAAGACAAGTATCACCGGCGAAAACAACAGCTGCCGCACATGTGTGGACGGTTACGCAACATCTCAGTAAAGACACGGCTAACGCGCTGGCTCGTAAAAACCGAGGAGCGTAATACGGACGTTGATTCAAGATGTGGGACCTGGGCGGAGGCGAGTGCTTTAAGTGGAATGGCATCTGACCTTTGACTACAGGGACACGAGCGGGCGGTTAAAGCTCGGGTCCGGTGGAGGAAGCGGCGGCGGAGGAGCCGAAGCCACGTTGCGCTGCTGAGCCTCGAAAAGGTCCGGACAGGAAGAGGAAGAGGATATGTGAACGGGTGAATGGGGCTGATTTCAGAATCCTTCCGACGTGGGATGATGGTGAAGGTCGTCACTGGGGTCAGCCAAGGATGAGCAGCTCATTTATCTCTTCTTTCTTTTTCTTTTTCTTTTTCCCCACCATTTTATTTTGATTGAAAAAAAACAAACATTGCTGCTTTCTCATTTCCTTTCCTTTTTTTTTTTCCTTTTTTTAACGAAAAGAGGGGGACACAATGGTTTTAAAAGAGGAGATTTGGAACAAAAAAATACAAAATACAAATAAAAACAAACAAAAAAAATCTAATCAAGTGGCCACCCTGTCAACCACAAGCCTTTCCAATTCGGTATTGGGCTCAGCCGGCAGCCCCGGAGGTTTCCACTGGGGTGGCCATGTCGAGACATTTTCAGGGTTCGCGGCAGAGATACCCCCAGATGAAAGTACGTGACCGTGTCAAAGCTAATCCTCCAGAGATTGAGTTTCTTGCTCTTCAGTCAGATTTCAATCTGCAGGTGTCAGATGTGGAAATTCAATCCCGCCTCCATCACTCGCTCCGATCTCAATCCCTCCGCGGCTGCATCTGAGAAACAAGCAGCGTCTGACCAGCCGGGATTAAGTAGCGACGCTACTGTTTTCCATCAGAGCCGCTGCAACCTGACGATATAATCCGGCACCGTGCATCATATCTCCGAGCCGAACGTGCATTCCTCAGCCCTGACCGTGACGTCTTCAGAGGAATCAGGGTCGCTCACTAACTCCATCCCATAATAAACAACGGCCTTAACTGATGCGGCAGAGCAGATAAGGAAGCAAAGGGGTTTTTATCTCAGCTGCATCAAAACACCTGCAGAAAGGGGCAGGAGGTCGTGGTCCGCGCACACACACACACACACACACACACACACACACGGATGTTTACTCTCTCTCTCCTTCACGAGCCGAACAACACTGATGACAACGCAGATACGATTCAGAATATAATGTTGAGTGAAATAAACAGCTGCCACAGCTGAGATAGGGGAGTTCTGGACTCAGGAGACTGTCAGTGAAGACCTTAAAGGTGCAGTGTGGAAGATTTGGTGACATCTAGAGGTGAAGTTGCATGTTGTCTCCATCACCTCACTCAATCTAGGGCACCATGGGCCCACCCCCACGGACCACAGCGTCCTGTCAGTCAAACTAAACATGACTCGGCACAACGTCCCAGTCAGATCAGACCACTCCGGCTGCATTGTTCCTCCTCCACTTTGTTTACTTTGACATTTCCACGGAGGAAGTCAAATAGAAGAAGTCTGAGGGGGGATGGGGGGCCGGGGGGGGGGGGGGGCGGATGGACATTTCCATCGTTTCCAAACTTAACCTGATCATGCAACAAATAACAGAAATGTAATCCCTCAGATTGCCGAAGGAAAACCGGGGGAAACAATGGTTAGGGATAAATAAAGGGATGATGTTGTTGGCCGGTGATAATGGTTTGTTTACAGAGTGTCATATTGTTGTTTGGTGCCGCTCGGGTCACGTCGGGATCCTTCTGAAATGTATCATATCCAGGAACATTTAATCAGATTACTGCACAATAACACAACAGCTATTAGAGGATCGTGTTTGCCAGCCACGTTTACAAGCGTCCCCGTGCTCACATGGTGTGTTTTCCACCGTCAGGCCACCGAGCTGATTCACGGACGGTCAGAACATGCTGCTTTAAAGGTGCAGTGAGGAGGGTTTAAATAAAAATCAGAACGATTCCTAACTGCAGAAAATAAATACATAATTTCTATATATATATATATCATTTCAAATTTCTATATTTTCCTCTCTATGGGGGCCGCCGTGTTTTTACAGTAGCCCAGAGTGGACGTACTAAACATCTTATGAGTTTTAATGACCACTGGAGTCTACTAGGGCGAGGGGATGGATGCAACTTCACCGCTAGATGTCCCCAAATCGTACACACTGCACCTTTAAGGGCGTGATCCATCTGACCGCCTACTATGAGAAAAGCACCAAACACCAACTCTGCTCAGAGTAACTCCCCCGGCTCCGCGTGAGGAGTCTCGACAAAAAGCGACGGGGCAGGAACAGATTCACCCTGTATCAAAGCGGCGGCGGACTCCGCCGCCATTGCGCCGTAAATCCTGTTGATACCCACACAAGCGTGACCCCGCTGACTCCCGGGGCACAGCGGCGGGGCCGTAAACCTCCGTGCAGACATTTCCATTCACCACCCGGCCGCCGTTACTGGGGTCAGACTCGAGCAGCGTGAAGGCTGATTATTTTGCGGCTGCTCCTCGGAGGGACCCCCCACCCTCACGTGACCGATAAGCATCTGAAGCTGGCAGCTGATGTGAGTGAGCCCTTTGACGTGGGAACCGCTCCCAGCGCCAACATCCGTCAAAGATGGCGGGGGGAGGGGGCGGGGGGGGGAAAGGGGGGGGGAAACAAACATGTTTCTCGGTGCCGGTCTGAGGCACAGAAGCGTGCGGCGGCGTGAGGTGCTGAAGCGTGTGCACACGGATCGCACGTCTGCAGCAGGAAGAATGACTGAGCCTCTGGTGGGTTTCTATTCGCTGCCGTGCAAAAGTTCAAAGTTCCCGGTTCGAGCCGCTCCACCCGGCGGTGTTTGCTAATGGCTTTGTTCAGGAATGTAATAATAACAGAGAGGAGCCCCGCTGACAACTTAATGGTACGAGACAAAGACGTTTACAGAGCTTAATACACATCAACAACACTCTGTCGGGGAAAGTTATGTAGGTCGCAGGGAACGTATGCGTTTCTATAGCGACTGATTCTGACGTTTGATTACCTCTGGGGTTTGCGTACGCCGATAATTAGCCGTTATGTAAACCATTCAGCTGCTGATAGCACTTGAGCTACGGCTATCGCTATCACGACGTCTTGTGTTTACACATAACAAACAAGAGATTTACGATGCTTCGCGTCCTGTTGGAAAAGTATTTTCCCGGAGAAGATTAAACACACAGCGAGTCGGAGAACAGTAGAAGCTGTGCGTCACGTGATTGTCTGCATTCACGGTGTAAACTATTCACCTCACGGCCTCAACGGACACCGCCGCGGTAGAACGGCGAAGGGCCACAGACACTGACAAGCAGGTGCCGTAAGATTCAGGGAGTCTAGAAAGAGAATGAATGTATGTTTCAGAATAAATGCAAGATTTTACTTTTACAAGCTACTGTCGAAAGTTGTCACATACAACGCTTGTTGCTGTATTTGCGATAGGAGATGGAGGGCCTGTAAGATAGGTCCGCCATGTTAGCAGCCACAGCTAATGTTAGCGGCTAATGACACTATCAGTGGCTGTAGCTAACATTAACGGCTGCAGCCAATACGCGCGGCTGCAGCTAGCATTAGCAGCAGCAGTTAATACTAGTGGCTGTGGCATACATTAGCAGCTGTAGCTATTGCTAGCAGCTGCCACTATCAACGGCAGCCTGCAGTTAACAGTATCAGCTGTAGCTAACGCTAGTGGTTGCGGCTAACATTTAGCAGCCGTAGATACCGTTGACGGCTGTGGCTAAAACCAACAGCTTGATTAGCAGCTGTGGCTGTTGTTAGCGGCCGTAGCTAACATCAGCCGCTGTAGATGCCTTTAGCAATCTGTCGGGAGCCAAGCCAAAAAAAGGGCCACCAAGAAAGGTGATGAAAGTATGCTCCTGATGACTTTGACCTCTGAGGGCCAGTGGTAGAAACACTGTAGGAGTCTCTGAGCTGATTCTGGAGGCCGTGTTGACGAAGCCAACTTGAAAACCATCCCATCCTGTGAGATATCCTCAACACGTGTTGAATAAATGAAAACATCCCGCTAACAGTCCCGACCCACATTTCTATTTTCGCTCTCGTCTTCATGTCATGTCCGTGTTGTGTCTGACTCGTCAGCAGCTGGGTACACAGCCTTGTTCTCGTCACGGTGCCGTTCCGACGCCACTCATCATAGTGTCGAGTCTGACACACTGAACCCATGACCCCCCGGGAGGTGCAGAAATGTGGGTTGGAGGGTTAAAGGCCGAAAGAAACCGAGAGCGGTGGGTTTGTTTGTGCTTCACACGAAAGGCTAGATGCTTTGCTAGTGGAAATGTCAAGAATCGACAAGTGCTGAAAACCACTTAGGAAAAGTATGAAAAATATATATATTTATAATATTTCAAAAGATTTATGACCCTCGAAAGATTCCTTTAGGAGCCGGTGTACTGGAACCACGAATCGGAGCCATGTATTAGCGCTTCACGGTCAGGTGTGTACTTGTAGAGAGAATCAACACAAACATCCATTATGGTGTCACTATATTTCTCCCGGGGGCGGAGTCACAGAAGATGAAAGTGAAAAAAATTGCACTCGGCTGACATGCTCCCCGTGACCCAGATACGTATGTGGAGGAGCTTAAAACTGGATAATTGACAACAAAATGAGAGCAACACAGTCCACTCACATGAGGAGAGCGACGGACTGCACAGCCTTAACACTCAAAGATGTAAACAAAGATAAGGTTAGCATCGTTACAGGATGCCACAATTAAAATACATATATCATGCTATTAAGACCTTTTGAGCCACTGTTGTTAATATACCTTCAAAATCCCATCGTATCCAATCATTTTGTTTGATTGTTTGTTTATTAATCATTTACTTAGTATTGGTGCAAGTATGGTATTTCATTTTTGTTCACTCATAAGATGTTTATTTCACGCTCTACTTTTTGTGATCAAGCAAACAAAAATAGAAAATAGCGCTATGTATTTGATAATCAATACAATTCTTTACGTGTGTAAAATATGAATTCATATATGTAGACTTGTACAGGTTGTGCGTGAATAGGGTCGAGCCTCGTCTGAAATAATCCTCAGCGCACAGTAAGAATAGAGTGTTTACATGTCAACATCTCACCCTATCACTTTGGGTTCATGTCCCTTTCTTTTAGGTCATGACCCTGAAACGGCTCCCATGTCTCCCTGAAGCTGTTTCCCCTCCTCCTCCTCCTCCTCCTCCTCCTCCTCCCTGTCCTCCTTCGTCCTCGCAGTATCCCGCTGTTGCTCGGCAACTGGTCAACAAAGCAGTGGACACTAGCGCTGGTTTGCATCAACTACTGTACGAGTCCAGAGGACAAACAACACTCGTAGAATGTTGAGGCAGCTACGAGGGGAAAATGTCCGACTGTGCCAAAATAATTCTACTTGGACATAAGATGAAAGTCACGAAACTAGGACAATTTGTTGATGCGTGACAAAGCTATTAAGCTCAGTGATCCAGGATAAACAAAGCGCTATGAGATGTTAACATTCTGCAACTGGTGATTTAATGGTTAGATATGTTTAAAGTACCTTAAATTGTTTTTATGCCTAATATTGTATTATTCAGTATTTAGTATAGCAGTATTGATAATAATAATAATAGTAGTAATAATAATGATATATACTATTACTATAGTACTGCATTAAACAGTATGCATATGTTTATACGTGTGTTTGATTGTTGGATTGTTTAAGGGTCAAGGCTGATGATACATTTTTTCTGACTTGCTTATTTTTATTCTACCAATGGTTGACTGTGTGCATAATTAAGGGGTGTGGCCTCTTGAGCGACATATGGGCCTTGGGGTTGCACCACTTCCAAAAAACAGAAGGAGAAACTGTCTCTGCTTAAAAGTGGAGCTGTTCAACACGACATCCGAGGCCTGATCACAGACCACCACTCCGTTAACATGGTCCACAGGGACTCGGCTGAATCTAATAAGCTTATACAAGCCATTAAATCTAAGCCGGGGGCAGGTTCCTCTAAATGTTATGGGAGAGCGGGGGGATTAATCCTTTCACCTACAGCCTGGCTCCCATCCAGACTCGCAGATGTGACGAAGAAAGGCTGATACAGCTGAGACGTTTCACTTTTACAGGCTGAATGAAAGACTCAGACGACCACTGAGGAAACGGACGGCAAACATCCAGCAGTGAATGTGAAAGTCCGACTGAAGAAGCTCTGAGCGAACAGACACGTTGACGTCTGTTGGATCTGTCCAACAGAAGGTCTGCTCCTCCGGGACCCAACACACCGAGAGGCTCTCGGCGTCATACCTGTTGTACAGCGTCCGTGTAACATGTGGCTCCAATGTCCCGCTGAATCTACAACCTCACCGATAACATGAAGGGACAGGACACGTCAGCAAGCTGCCTCCAGTCAGCAAACAACCACCGGACTGAACAAAAAAACCTGCGGTGTGAAAAAGGGAGCGCAGAGGGAAAGAAGTTAGGTTGGCATTCGTCTGTGCTTCTATCGTGTCAAACAAGTCTAGCCGTCGCTCAGCATCTGGCAAAACCAAACCGCACCACAACACTACAATATCTTCATTTCATAAAGAATGATGTAAGTGCTAGTCAATGAGGAGACAGGATTTTTTTTTCCAAGTATAGCCAGACAGCAGGGACGGAAGCGTCTCCTCAGCGAGCAGGTGTTCCAGGAGGATTCACTGAGGCGTCCATTTGTTCGCTCAGGCGCTAAACAGATGCTGAAGGAAGCCGTCTCACCCAAAGGCTGCTGGTGACCGTCAGGGGGAGGTCACGCAGGGGTCAGAGAAGCGCTTAAAGAGGTGGTAAACCTGAAGCAATCAGACGACAGGTCACTGAGGTCAAATTCATCAGGGGATGATGAAGATGATGGTTCAGATGACACAATTAAGGATTTCTGGATTGATGGGATGAGATTGGATATTGAAACAAAGGTTCGACTGAGGGGAAGAAATAAAACATGCTCCGGATCGTTAGAAAGAAGGATTTGAAAACTTAAAAACTGTGATTCAAATAGTGTCCAGAGGTTTTATACGGAAATACATAAATATATCTGCATGTATCACTGAGAAACTGACAAAGGTGACCGTGACAACAACAACAACAACAACAACGACAAAACCCTATTTCAAGGTGTCAAAGACAGGGAAAGACAAAAGTTCCACTGAGGTCTCCTCCGGCATGTCCATCCTTTCTACAAAGTTTCATAGAGACATTAATAGTTTCTGCAAAATTGCAAAGACAAAAAAAATAAACAAACAAATGCAAAACAACGCAAAGAGCTGCAGGTCAGTTTCAGGGCTCTGGGTATGTGCAGTGTGTTGTCATGACTCGAGGCCACAGAAGTTTGAATCAGATCTTATCATTTATGTCTGCAATAGATTGGGAAAGTTATGTTTTGTGTGATGGCTTCATCACCATTTCTCTCACACACACGCGCACACACACACACACACACACGGGGTGGTGGTGAAAACAATACTCTGCAGCCGGCCGTGCTGACGTGCAGCGCGGTAATGAGGCGCTCGGGGCCGTGTTCTCTCTCCACGTTGTGGGGCAGGAGGAGCGCGAGACTCTGCCGCAACAGAAACCAAAACACGGAGCGGTTGCACATCCTTCGCTACACTGCACGTAAACAATCCCAGGAAGCGGCGGCGGCGAGAGGACGTCAGGGTGTGGAGTCGCCGGTGGCTGCAGGTCGTTTGACTAAACAAGCCCATCGCTCAGCCAGCGGCTCGTCGGCTCTGTGATGGGCTGCCAGCTCCTCATCCACACCCTCCCTCTCCCTCCCTCTCTCTCTCTCTCTCTCTCTCTCTCTCTCTCTCTCTCTGTTACATCCCAGACGCTCTTCTGCTCCTGTGTTGCCTGATATTTGGCTGCACAGGTCTGGACTCATCCTTCCTCCTGTGCAGACGGGTGAAGCACAATAGGAAGTGAAAAAACTTGCAGTTCATGGGCTGGCCACTGGGGGCTGACTCCAAAAGGGAGCCAACCCCCCCCCCCCCCCCCCCCGGGGGACTCCAAAAGGGGGCCCACCCCCCCCCCCCCCGCCCGCCCCATAGACTCCCATGTTAAAACGGTCCACGTCAATGTTTAAAGTCTGGTACAAACTTCGGTTTTCGTCTCAATCAGTCACATGTGTTACCGTGACAACCTTACGGGGGCTGAATGTTTTTCTAACGCGCTTATTTCTATGTTACCGATGATTGAAATGATGCATATTTAAGGGTGTGGTCTCTTGACCGACACCCGAGCCGACCTGGCATGTACCGCGAATGAGGTGACGGCGCCACGAGCCGAGCCAACAGCTCCGCCTCTTTGCCCGTTTCTGCATGAACCGGGAACCGGGGGGAGTTTTCGGATTCGCCAGTGACGACGGGGACGGACTCCGCCCACAATTTGCCACAAAACGACCCCACTGAAACCAACGGGTGACGTCACGGACGCGACGTCCGTCTTTGTGTAGAGTCGACGGTCGTGCTGCACGAGCTCGGAGGTAATCAGGGCTGATTCCAGTCCGGCTTCTCTGCAGATAAACAAGGGAGAAACGAGGCTCCGGGGAATATTTATGAGCGCTGCAGAGGCATGTGAGGAATGTGGATGTAGCAGGTGACCTCTCGCTATCCCAGAATAAGGCGCGTTGACAGTTGTTTATTGCTGCTTTGGCGCGGGTCAACACAGTTTGTGTTTGTTTACACGGGGAATGTGAGTGGAGGCGGGAAGGTCGGCTACTGTTGTGACACCCCACCCCAAATACGGTCTTTTAGAAAGTAAAGGTTTAAAGTGTTCGTTTAGCGGGCCTTTGTAAGAGGATGTAGTGGAAGGACTTAACTTTGGGTTTAGAGAGTTCATGGTCGTCAGAGGATGAACCCGACGGAGTGTCCCAGATTCCCTGAGCTTTGCTGTGGCACCAAGAGGAGGCTGAACATATTTGGTTCTTCTTCTTCATTGGGAATTACGATCATTCTGGCGCTCGCCGAACGTTTCATCTCGTAAGATCACTGCAGCAAAACATTTATTTACTAAGTATTATGGTCTGTCCATCCATCCATCCAAGTATTACGTCTATCTTCCCAACCAACACTTTCACACTTTAAACATTTGAGCTCATGAACAGCTTCAAAAAGCTTCAAGGATTCAAAGACCCGTTCGTGACCTTGTTGGGTCCAAACCTTCAGACTCTATTTCGTTTAAATCAAAACAGCAGGTGTGAGAGGTTCTTTGGAATCGGCGCCACAAGTTAGTCGGCCCAAAAGAGGCAGTTAGTTTATAGTTTGAAAGTTTAGACTTTCCAGACTGACGGAGCGAAGGCTTGTGCGAACTGCCACTGTTTAAGTGAATCTTAGCAACACACAGGAAATCACGTGCTAATGGGTGACATCACCGAGAGGCTGTGGATCAACAGTCACTGATTGGAAGAACATCTGTTTACGAGTTCTAATGAATCCAGTGAAGCAGGAAACTGATTAAATACTTGACACCCCTTCCCTGCTGCTGCTGCTGCTGCTGCTGCTGCTGCTGCTGCTGCTGCTCCACTGTTTTCCCATAATAAACAGCTGGTCAACAGCTGGGACTCCACTAATGGTCACAACAGCTCGCCGCCGCCGCCGCCACTGTGCTAATTCGCCATATTTGGGGAAAACATTTCACCCGCTGGAATCAAACCGAATCAGCAGTTACGCGCTTTCAGCAGCAATTACATCGGATGATTCAAAAACGCCCCTGACGTCTTCCTTTGCACCGAGCCGCTGAGCTCCGGAATGCAAATTACACCGTCCATGGACGCCCATGAAAAGGAGCTGGCACGCCGTGACCTCCTAATAGGCTGAATGGATGGAACCGGATCAAGGGCGCATGCATTCCTAGACACTATTCGGTATTTGGAAATGGCCGAACGCCCCGTAACCCTGCAGGGACCCACCAGTGTCTTCACCCTGCTAATGGTTCTAACCCCGGGGCCACGATAGCGTCACTCCAGGTGATAGATGGAGATAGAGAGAGAGTTAGTGAGGGGGGGGGGGCTGGAAATGAAAGAATATAAGTGTAAGTATTCAAGTCCAGAGTCGAAGAGAATATAAACTCATGTAGGTAGCACAAACTGAGAGGCATCGCTACTGTAGTTTGTATGAAATAAGATTCGACAATGACCGGAGCCCAGGTTAGCATGAAAAAAGAGTAAATGAACAAGGCGCGTGAATATCAAATAAATCAGTAGTGACGCCCAACTGCAAACATGGAATCAGAGAAACGACACGATAAACCAGGAAATCGCAAACCAAAACATCGGCAGCGTTTTACAAACATTCTTAGCATTTCTCCGCCAGCGGCGCTGACAGGTGTGATGTATACGGCGGCTAATTTGTTCACTGAAGCTCTGTGTTTGTTTGCATTGTGCCGGGTAATTGCCGTAGAGAGGCTCAGAGGGGGGTCAGCTGTGTGTGTGTGTGTGTGTGTGTGTGTGTGTGTGTGTGTGTGTGTGGGTTCTTCATTTTCC
>JAFBJT010031368.1:85824-108371 GCA_016785325.1 Chascanopsetta lugubris | reverse complement strand
TCCCCAGTGTTGTTGTGTCTGCTTTGGTGAAAGTGTCTCCTTTGTTGCACTGGAACAAGTTTTACAGAAAGTAAGGGAGGGGGAGAGAGAGAGAGAGAGGGAGAGAGAGAGAGAGCGAGAGAGAGAGAGAGAGAGAGAGAGAGGCGCGCAGCAGCAGTGCGCAGCAGCAGCAGGCAGCAGGCAGCAGGCAGCAGCAGCAGCAGCGTGTTGCGTCTGCTCCACAGAGGTAACGCGGAGAATTGCGTCAGTGGCAGGACGCTGCATGGGCAGGCTTCTTGAAATGCGGCAGATCTGCGGGCGGACGAGAAGAGTCGAGGCGCAGTGAGGGGAGAGGAGAGGGAAAAGTTGCCAGCAGCACGGCAAGAGAGGCAGGACGACTCTGACCCTGCAGTCTCACTCTTTTATGCCTCCAACACACTTTCCCCTGCCATCACCCCCTGCTCCTCGCCTGTGACGCCGCCACCGAGGGGGGGTGAGAGAGAGAGAGAGAGCGCGAGAGCGAGAGCGAGAGAGCGAGAGAGAGAGAAAAGGAGCGATCCGACTTTTTCTGTTTCTTTTTCTTGTTCTTTTGATTCCGCCTTGGGAAGTGAACGCACCACCGCCGCCGCCGCCGCCGCCGCCACCATGGAGCTGCTCTGCCTGGAAATGGACACCATCATACGAGCTCGGCCCGATCCCAACCTCCTGTGCGACGACCGGGTGCTGCAGAGCCTGCTGACCATCGAGGAGAGGTTCCTGCCCCAGTACTCCTACTTCAAAGGCGTCCAGAAGGACATCCAGCCCTTCATGCGGAGGATGGTGGCCACTTGGATGTTGGAGGTACGGACCCGGAGCCCGACCTGTTGCCGCGCTTGCATCACCGCGCGTCGGCTCCGAGCCGCCGACTTTCTGCCCGTGTTTTAAAGTCCGCGCATGGAGAGCCCCAAGCCTGCGGGATGGGATGCGATCCCTCCGCCGCGACACACGCCGGCGTCCCCCGCTTGCGTGTCGCGTCCCACCGTGTCCCCCCCTCGAGCCCGACTCTTTAATCTGCTGTGTTTTTAAAGTGGGACTGAATATTTCCATGCACACGTATGCACTCCCCGTGCCCTGCGCTCCTCTATCGCCATGTTGGTTTTCGCAGGAGCGCCCCGGCTTTAAAGACACTTTACGGTGTCATAACGACAATAACAGCGCTCGAAGCCCGTCGGCTCTGACAGAGGAGGCTCTCTTGTGTCCGTCGAATCAACAAATTGTCGCAAAAAGCGATTAAAAACGAGTTTCTATTTGAAGTGTCGGAAGGGGCGAGGGCCTTATCTGTCCCTCCGCGCTCGCCCCCGTCGCGTTGCTTCACTCTGGAATTATGTTCGATTCTCGGCCCCTGATCGATTAACCGCCACCAACACCCACTCGAAACGAAGCCCCACACCCTTAGCTTTATTTTCGTGTGAATATGATCTCGATGCGACGCTGTGGAGATTTTTAATTAATTTTTGAAGTCTCCACATCGCGGTGACGCACGCCACAGCAGTTCTTCGCCACTCGCTTCGATTTTGACATTTTATTCGTATTTCCCACGCGTGGATTCGGATAGGAATTTTCGGGTATGATGTGGAAAGGGCTGCCGAACATTATGGTGCAGAAAAAATCGGCGCAGATAATTTATTTATATTTTTAATTATTTTATGAAAATATGACGACTGAAGAAAAAAACGTGTGTTTCCGTGTGCTGCGCTGTCGGGGTGTTTCTGGCTTTGGGCTGATTGTGACTTGAATTCATTTCTTAGTCATTGACATGTAGGAATGTGGCTCTATTGACACTTTGTCTCCAACAACTTTGTGCACAAATAATGTATTTCCATTTAATTCATGATGTCGCAACCGATCGGGGCTGGGCGCAGAATCTTGGCCGGGCCCCAACTTTGTGTGTCATTGCATTTATTCGCATGTAATTTAGACGTTTGTTTCGCGTTGGTCCCTAAAGCTTTTCTTTACGTTTCAAGTGCTGGGAATTAAAGGCAGGCAGGTCGCGCCAGGGGTTGGGGCTGCTGCCTCCATGCAAAGGTCTGGTCTGAACTGTTGCCTGCACTGTGTCTCTCTGCAGGTCTGTGAGGAGCAGAAGTGCGAGGAAGAAGTTTTCCCCTTGGCCATGAACTACCTAGACAGATTCCTCGCCGTGGTACCCACCAAGAAGTGCAACCTGCAGCTGCTGGGGGCGGTGTGCATGTTCCTTGCATCCAAACTCAAAGAGACTCGTCCATTAACTGCAGAGAAGCTCTGCATCTACACAGATAACTCCATCCGACCACAGGAGCTGCTGGTAAGCAACCGTTGACACATTTCTGAGATGTTGCCTGCACCGTCATAGCTTTTTATTTCAATTTATTCGATTCTAAGGTGATAAACTGTGTTTCTTTCTCGCAATTCAGTGGCAAACATTTCTCTGCACGTGTCTCGTCTTTACATTTTTCCATCACCACAAACTTCCATTAAAAAACAACAACAACAAAAAAACAACAACAACAACCTACAGTGGATTGTCCCCCACAAGGGCTCTCTCTCTTTACTGTACAAGGACCCTCTGGACTGTACAGTGCTTCTCCCCTTGGTGCAGTGGTCTCCTTCGCCATCTAGTGGCAGATATTTGCATAGAGCAACGAGGTCAGCTTGAACCCCAGCCAAAGTTCTGACTCTGTTCCTGTCAGAGAGAGAGGGAGAGAGAAGAGAGATATTCAAGTTTGCCTTTTACAGTTTAGCTTTCATCCAAAAATAACCGGAGGACGCACACGTTTTTGATATGACGTCACACCGTGTCGCGCCTGCCTCGGCGGCACATTACGGCATGCGCATACATACAGGGGATGCAGTAACATAAATGTCATTCCTCTGTGTCCTATTTATTTGATAAGGCTGCTCTGGCCTGATAACACCAGCTGCTCTCACCGGTGCAAACCAATTAATTAACTGGCTCTCACATCAGATAAGTATTTCCCCTGCTGGGCTGTGGTGCTACATAAACATTCCTCGGTAAACAACAACCAATCCCACCCATGTTGTGAAAGAGGCCACATATTCGGATCCTGACGTGCAGGGCTGATGTTTACGGGGCTTTGCCGGAGCGCCGGCGCTCTGCCTGCCGCACTGATCGCTGCTTCACGTGCTTCTGTTGGTTTTGTTGGATCATTTTCTGGAATGTTGGATCTAATGTCCCGTCCCGTCCCCCCACCCCCCCACCCACCCACCACCACCACCCCCAGAGAGAGACAGTGAGTGATGGGTTCAATGGTCAGGGGCAGGGTGGACAAGTAAACAGTGTCCATTTGGAATAAGAGTGTTGCTGCAAAGACGCGTGTCCTACCTTTAGCCCGCAAGACACAGCCCTGAATCCTTGAACCGGTTTGCTGGGGCCTCGGCTCAGAGTTTCTGTATAAGGCAGTAGTTTGGCTGACATGCAGATACAGGAAACGGAGATCAGCTGCTTGGGGCATGTGATCTTTTTTTTTTCTTTTTTTTTTCTTTTTTTTTTTTCAAGGCCTCATCTTTGGTAACAATTTCTTGTAAAGAGAACCGCAACGTTACAAAGAAGGTGTGACCAGAGGAAGGAGAGTAGCAGAAGGAAGTGGCTGCCTTGCCTGCCTGCCACTCTGTCAGCACAGAGTCAGTGTTGCAAGCTTTGTCACATCAGCTCTCGCCGTGCAAAGGCCTCGATCGTGTGCGATGGCACAGATGGAAAGTGCTTTTTGCAGAGCGGGAGGCGGCCATGATGCAAGAGAGCGGCCATGTTGTACAAACACCTGCTGGGCTTTGTGTAATCCGCATAGTTGAATCTTCAGCCGAGTGGATGCAACAACATTGAGAGTTGGTCAAACTCATCAAAATGCTCCTAATTCCACTAACATGGAGGAGATTTTTTTTTATTTTATTTTTTTCAAAGGTCACCCAACTGATCCTTGTAGCAGCGGCAGCCATGTTGAATTGTCTCATGACTGAGTCCATGTGGTCTGTCCCTCTCTTGTCTCTTTGAAAGGGAAATTGAAGAGTATCCTAGTCACAAGGCTGCAGCCCGGAACCAAACCACGGAATCTTTTTCCCCAATTAGTCACCGACCCTTCCATTAATCACCACAGCCTACGAGTGAATGTACAAGTGAAGAGACGAGTAGATGCCATCCTTCGAGCCCTCTTACGCCACAGCCACATGTATCTGCCCATCACACTTGCCCCAGAGGCCCTTTAAAAACCTCTTATGAATTTTGTTTCAGAGGCGTTAATGCGATATCACGGGGTTTATTGAAATGTTCCCAGGGGTCCGTGTCGTCCTCTGAGCCTCGAACAGGCTGCTGTTTTAAAATTAGCTCTGTAACTTTTATTTGGCACTTTACATTGTTTGTGTAAGCAGGACGTGAGACGCGATGGCTCGACTTATTTTTATGCTCTTAAAGGGCTGGAGCGGAATTCTCAGGACGCATTAAAGGAAAGAATCACATTTGCTGTTGATGCTCACAATGAGTGATTTTTTTAATAGTCTGACTTAATGATGGATTTAGCAACGAGATTAAATACTGTAACTTTTTTTTTTTTTTTAGGATAACAAGGCTTTATAGCTGATCCTGCCCAACAAGCGCAGCCGTCCTATCCATATTCACTGTTAACACACACACACACACGCGCGCACACACACACACTGTAGAACCTCTGGTGGGCCTCTTTAGGAAAGTCCCCAGATGCCAGACAGACAGACGGGTGGGGGGGTGGAGGCAGTGTTGTGAGGTCACCTGGGTTGGTGGCGCTGCTGGTGTTTCTCTGTCCCAGGCCTGGCCAAGCAGACACTAATGCAATAACAATAATGCTTAACCCCCACACCCCCTCGCCACTGTACAAGGGGCCTGGGGGCTCACGCCGCGTCACATTCACACAGTCTTGAGGCTGGAACGCCGGCTGGAACAGCTGTGTGTAAAACTGCCTCAGAATGTAAATATGTGGTTGTGATTTATGTCACCTAAACATTCAAAGGCTTTTTCATTTTCGGTCAACTCTCTCTATGCTCTCTCTGCACTCCCCCCCCCTCCCTTCCCTTCTGCCTCTCTCTCTCTCTCTCTCTCTCTCTCTCTCTCGCTCACTCTCTCTCTCTCCAGGAATGGGAACTGGTGGTGTTGGGGAAGTTGAAGTGGAACTTGGCAGCGGTGACGCCGAACGACTTCATTGAGCACATTGTGAGGAGGCTGCCGCTGCCCGAGGATAAGCTGGCACTTATACGCAAACATGTCCAGACCTTCATCGCCCTCTGCGCCACAGGTAGGACACGATGATGTCACCGAGCGTCACCGTCCTCTCTGAAAAGCCCACGTTCAAGTGTTGGGACTCTTAGGTCTTGGTGTCTGTCATCCATCGTCTCCCGGACTGCTATGCGGTCATGTATGAGGCGTATCGCTGGCTCCGGTAACACTTCAAAGCGCATTCTGCCTTGTTGAGGGGCATTCCCATGTCACACAGGGTCGCGAAAGAGGAATGGACGGGGGGGGGGGGGGGGGGGGGGGGGCGGGGGCAGGCGGGCCTATTGTCTCCCCCCTCTTGAGGTGAATTGTTCACTCGAGATCAAACATCCCGTGAGTTGTGGGAGGAACGAAGAGCCCCCTTAACCTGATCTGAGGAGCCGGGTGCAGAGGAGAGAGCAGAGCAGAGCAGAGCAGTCGGGGAGTGTATTGTTTTTGCACAGGCAATTCAGAGGCATGTCATGTTTTCATATCTCTGCTAACCCCCCCCCCCTTCTCCACACCTCCACCAGCTTCTCACGCCTCCCCACCCTACAGCTGGAGGACATGGTAGCTTTCCCATGTAGCGTTCCCATGTTGAGATTCTCCACAGGGCAGGTTTCTCCTGTTTGTGTCGCCTCACCTCAAAGACACAAACAAGTTCTAGGAAGTGGTATGGGAAGCGCAACCAGCCTTTAAAGGTGCAGTGTGTAGGATTTGGTGGCATCTAGTGGTGGAGTTGCATGTTGTATCCATCACCTCACCCTCCTGAGCGTGCAGGAGAACCTGTCGTAGACTTCAGTCGTCATTAAAACTCAATAGATGTTTAGTACGTCCACCCTGGGCTGCAGTAAAAACATGGCGGCCCCCGTAGAGAGGACCCCCCTCCCCATGTAAATATACATTCGTGGGGGGGGGGACATCTGGATGATTATAAATGAATGAACATATCCGTTTGTAATTGTTTTGTAATATTTATAGTAACTAAAATGACCCAAATCTTACACACAGCACCTTTAAAACCCCCCCCAAGTGTTTTTTTTTTCATCATCAAATCATATCAATCCCCTCCGTCTCCTCTCACGAGTGACCTCCCATCACCGACACCACCAGCAGCTTCCGTTTTCTTTTGGGGAGGTTTTTTCCAATCGGGCTCAAACAAACAAGCAGTTCATGGGAAACGGCTCCGTGTGCTGACATCATCCACGGGAGTGTGTGTGTGCAGCGAGATGAA
Source organism: Chascanopsetta lugubris (assembly GCA_016785325.1). Taxonomy (NCBI): domain Eukaryota; kingdom Metazoa; phylum Chordata; class Actinopteri; order Pleuronectiformes; family Bothidae; genus Chascanopsetta; species Chascanopsetta lugubris. The sequence continues at coordinate 101,907 of JAFBJT010031368.1, read as the reverse complement.
TAGATACAAGGCAGGTGACAGGTATTTCGAACATAAAGCGATGGAATCCCCTGCAGTGATTGTGCAATCGATGAGAAAAGGCTCCCGAAACAAAAGTCTGTGATGAAGACTGAAAAACCGTCTCACTGTCTCTCTCTCTCTCTCTCGCTCTCTCTCTTTTCTCTTGGCATCTCGACCCCCAATCTCTCAGCCCTCGTTGTGTGCCAGGAGAATAATGTGTGGAATGACAGCGTGTCAGTGATCGGACCTACTCCCCAGCGCTGCGCTTTGAAAGACTCAACAGGCACTTTGTCCTTAATTGCTCCAACGAGGCAGTGGAGATGAATTTATGAGTCGTCCTCCTGACATTGTGTTTTAAAGACTCTGGAGCTAGCTGTGGATTAGCTGTTTATGTGTATGCTCTCCGCAGACCTGTATCCAGGCAAACGGCGAGTGCAGAGAGAGAGGGCGAGCGAGCGGGCGGGCGAGCGAGCGAGTCAACGATTAGGTGCATCTCTGGGAATTCGAAACCTGGTTTTGCGGAACGTTCCCAGCCGTAAATCTTCAGGTTATCTCCTCCTCGAGTGAGGCGGCGAAGGTAAAGACGCGGCAGAAGGAGGAGGATTTACATTTGCAAGACGTTTGACAACGGGTCACCTGTGGCCCCTCCTCATTTCACACGGGCCATTCAGCCCACCGCTCCGCCCGCCGCCGCCGCCGCCCCTGAAAAAGAAAACGGGCATAAAACCACGGCTCTGTTTTCAGCGGGAACAAGAGCGAGAGAGACGAGGAGAAGTGGAGAACGAGGCCTCTCCTTCCTAATGGCTCCTCTCTTTTGATGAAACAGTTCCGTTCGAGCCACTCGGTGGGATTTTGTCAGGTGGCGCAGGCTGGCTCGGTATTAATTAATAACATTGGCCGCTCCATTCACCGCTATGCAAATGGCTTCGGGGGAGCTCAGCTCGAGGCTGGGAGAAAGGAGACAAAAGGCTTTGGCCCTTACATTTCATATGCAGAGCCATGCGAGGGTCAGCGCTGCGGGGCCACTTGATAGGAAACACCAGCGCTTCCCTCGGGCAGCCCGCCGGATAATAGCCCAGAAACAAGCTCATTAAGGGAGATTATGAACCTCCATTCCTGCACACAGACACCGAGCACTCCCGAGCTTCCTCTTCCATTATTATTCAATGGAGGTAAAGTGGGAGAATGGGTGGGGGGGGCATGGGGCAGACAGATGCACCCCAACCTGTCTTCTGCGGTTATTGAGCTCCATCTTCTTGCCATATTGGCAGGGATTATGGTCTGTTTTCTCCTTTAAATGCACCAATAGCGCGTTCTCTCTCTCTCTCTCTGTAATGGTATGCATGGAATGGTGACAAGAGTGAGGGAAGTTGATCAAAAAAAGAAAATGCTGGATTGAGGCCAATCCTGCCCGTCAATTGTCCTGGAAGACCCAGTGATCGTTTTGATACAAGTGTGGGTGGACACCTTTATTCTCCTCTGTGTGGAGAGTGTTTGATTCATTTATTTCTGGTATGTGGAAGTAGCTCCGGGTGGCGCGGAGCAACTCGATGATTAACTGGTTAATTTTTCCGAGACGCACTAATGATTCACCAGCCAACAAACACGGGAGGAGCCGAGCTCCGCCGCACGGCTCCACTTTTTGCTCTTCGCTAAATCCGAGCTGCACCTCCTCAGACGCGTCCTACCGAACCGTCTCCACTTTCACACAGTTGTGCCTGGACGACAGTGTATTTCACTGTTGGGTTTGTTATACAACCTCAAACCCCAGAAGAGAGTTGGATCACATGTTGAAAGACACTTCATTTATTCTTCCTTCGGTAAAACCGAGGACGGCTCTCCCTCCAAAGCTGTCATCACATATTTGACTAATTCAAAACGTCTCTGCTCGTGTCCCACAGAGCGTTCCAAGTCATGCAGTGAACATTCAGGAAGGAAACATGCCCTTTTTTAAATGTGTCTTTTTTTGGTGACCACTCAGATATTCTGAGGTGACTCATGCATTATGGATGTTAGCTTTCACTCGTCCAGAGGCAGGAATGCACCGTGTTTGCTTCCTGCTGCCGTACGGAGAATCCCCTCCAGGGCTCAGTTGTGCTGATGAATGAATCATCTTCAGATGTGGTGGATGAAAAGTTCCTTACTGGTGTTGGTTTATATAAAAGCTCCTTCATGTTCGATGAGTCAGAACCAAGACAAATTGGCCACTTGCGTCCAACGGGTTATCATTCCTCATCATCGTCATCGTGTCCGGTCGGGCTGCCGCCTTAAGCGCGGCGAGCGGGGAAAGGCGGCTCCCGGCGGAGAGTGTGCGCCCAAAACTCGAGTGAATCACTGAGTGGCACGTCCTGAGCGTTGGCCCACTCACCTTCCTGGTGTAATGGGCACCACACTTTTAACTCTGTGGCCAGCTGAGTCACAGCAGAGGCACGAGGAGATAGGTGTCCTCTGAGGATGCGGCAGCGCTCTCACCAGACGTCCATGTAAAAGGAGGTCGTGTCAACCACAGAGTGATATTCGCTATCGGAAGGGAAGCGGCTCGAACGACACGTCCAGTGTCTCTCACTGTCTTTCAGTCATGAATATACCGTCGGTGACTCAAAGAAGTGATTATTTAAAGGTGCAGTGTGTAAGATTTTGGTCATTTTGTGACAAAATTCATACACAACAATCACAACCTGGCGTTTTTGTGAAGTTACTATCTCTGAAATCTCGTATTTTCTCCCATTACCCTTAAATGAACCCATTCATGTGTATTTACATGAGGAAGGGGTCCACTCCATGGAGGCCGCCATGTTTTTACAGTCGTAATGGTGGACGTATTAAACATCCTTAGAGTTTTTATGACAACTGAAGTGCGGAGAAGGGTGGGGTGATGGCTCCAACGTGCAACCTCGCCGTTGACATGTAAACACAGCGCTCTCCCCTTGCCTCACCTCAATGTTGCCCTCGCCTTGAGGCCACAGCTGTGACGGCGGAGCTGAAGATGGTGCAACAGCGAAAGGACTTGTCACAGGATGCCACAATTAAGGAGGAATGCTGTTGGCGGCAAATGGGTTGAAATCACTTTGAGCGCGGCTGGCTGCGTGACTCAGACTCTCCCTAGTTTTTGTTTTTGTCTCCGGAGTGACGGTCTCTCTGGAAAACGAGAGCGGAACGGAACACGACAGACGACCATGACGCCGCGCGAGCTCCGAGTCGCCCATCCCTCCCCTCGGCGCGCGAAGAAGGGCTCGTCCGGCTCGCGCGTCGCCGTCGCGCGTGCATGCGAAGGGGCAGCGCGAGGTGCACACGCCGGGCAGACTTGTTGTGACTAGCAGGCCGTGCTGCATCAATGGCGAAGCTCGGTGTCATGCCAATCCCGAAATGATGTTTGTTTTCGCCCTTAATCAGTCGGCAGGCCGCAGGTCCTCGTAGCGCTGCTCCCTTAATAAACAAGGTCAACACCGGCTACATGTATAGAATACAAGAGGCTGATTTATAGCGCCGGAGCGCGAGGGGCGCGAGGGCGAAAAGGAGCGCTTTCTTATTTCTTTTTTTGGCCCTTGTTCAACTTTCCAGCTTTAATTAATTTACAAGTTTAATGTGCATACTGTGCATAGCAGCCACCCAGGAGGAGTGGGCCATGTAGGGAAGCGGGCCTGTGTGACCAGAGGGCCCGAGGATGAAGTTTCACGGGGTAGGAACATGGAGGAATGGAGACATGGCGGGGGCACGGCGAGGAGAAAGGGCCATTGAAGGAGGGTGAGAGGCGCGCGGGCCAGGCCAGCCAGCCGCTGCTCACAGGGAGCTTTCCATCGCAGGCGTCCCCACTCAGCTACATACACTGTTTATCCTCGGCATGAATATCAATGAGGGCCTCCTAAAATACGGCCATTCTTCCCCCCACATGCAGCAGCCACCAGGCCGGAGTGTCAGCCCGTATCGGCTGCACGCGCGCGTCCTTGTTCTGCCACAGACCTGTCTTGTCTTGAGTGCGAAAAATCAGCTTGCTGCCCACTGCCCGCCACTCAGCGCTCCCACAAACCTACATCTATGCCGTGTGTGTGTGTGTGTGTGTGTGCGCGGGCGCGAGCGTGTGTGTGCGCGAGCCTGCGTCTCAGAGCATGTAGGAATTGCCTCTGAGGTGTCCGCCGCCTCGCCCGCCACTCTCCGCACACGTACAGTAAATCCGTGTATGCCTTTGTCCTCTTCCCCCTCTATAGAAACGTGTGCTCTCGCAGCAGTGATGTAATGCCGGGGAGCTTTGTGCGCTCTTTCCTCTTGGCTCGAGGTAGCCTTTAATAAATCGCCCCTTGGCAGAGGCCCAGCGGCTAACACAGGGGTGTATAATAAGTTCATTTATTTGTCAACACTGAGCCCACAAGATGAGAAAGCGCCTGGCTGTGCATGTTAAAAAGGCAGTGAGGGGGCTGCCTTTACAGCTATCAAAGGACCCACCTCTTTGATTCCACATGAAAAAAAAAAGGAGGAAGAAAAATCTCCTTCAGAGCCATTGCGTGCAGTTTGCTTTGCAATTGAATATGGCAATATGTTAATGTGCAGGCTGTTTCTTTGCCCCCGCTGCCCACTCCTCCAGTCCATAGGTGGCCTCGAGAAGAGAGGCATGCTTGTGGGGTGGGTGGGGGTGGGGGGGTGGGGGGGTTGATGGGATGCAGGAGTTGAGGGTCACTGGAGGGCGACTCTTTTCTTCTTCCAAAACCTCACAAGTTTCTGGACACAGACTTAAGAGTGATGTGCAGCCGAGATGTCTACACCCTCTGGCCACGCCCACCACCTTCCCCTCCTTTTCTCTGGAATGCCTTGTTGCCATACCGGCCAGCCCTCCCTCTTCACCCCCACCCCCACCCCCACCCCCACCCCCACACCCACCCTCGTCGACCCTCTCGTGCACCCCCACCCCGTCCGCGGCCGTGGCCCCTTTGTCCGGCCTGTCCCGCTGAATTGTTATCAGCACAGAGGGGACGGATGCTGTGTCTCTCAATTGGGTGAAATGAGGTGATGACTCTGGACAATGGAGTCACACTCTTCTGCCTTCTCCTCCCGCAGGTCCACCACTCTATTAATATGCTAAGAGATAGGAGGGCCGCCAATGCAAACCGCTGCCTGTTGTAGCAACAAAGAGCGGGGGCATGTGTGCCATTCACTGCCCCCCGTATGAGCAGGCCATGTGTTGTCCACAGAGAAAGGTAGAAGTTGAGCAAAGGAGTTTGTGTGTGTGTGTGTGTGTGTGTGAAGTGAAAATCTCTCCCCCTCTCTCTCTCTCTCTCTCTCTCTCTCTCTCTCCCCCTGTCTGTCTGTCTCCCTCGCTCTCCCCCTGGATGCCTGTTGCCTTGCCTTTTCGGGCTTCTGGCCCGTTCACAAGCTGTCTCATTTGCATTATGAATGACAGTGAGGGGAGCTAACAAGGTTATTGGTCTTTGAGACGCACGCCTGTGACCACACGTGGAAAAAGGACCTACAGCAGTGAGCATTGGCAGAGGCACTGAGCCTCTTTATTCCTCCCTTTCCAAGCGCTATGGGGCTTTTTTCAGCGAGCACACGATTTACTCAGGAGATGGAAGAAAAGGGGCCGGGCCGGGGAGAGGGGGACCGGGGGTGGGGAGCGGGTGAGGGTGGTTGCTTTTCAGCTCCTTTACAAGCCAAGTGAACCCTCATTATCCAGGCCTCTGGTCATTAGTGAGCGCTGCGTTCAGACCCGGCACAATAGAGGGATTATTTATTAGCCGACTACTAGATTACCAAATCATATTGTCTCTGGCGGGGTTGTATCTGTACCTTTTGTGTTTGTGGCATGTATGAAAGAAGTTTTATTTTGAAAATGCACCAGGTGTGAAACCGACCATTGAAAAAAAGAACGGCCCGTGAAAGGATGTGTAACCAGAGTGGTATTTTCTCCCTCCGACAGATTTCCGATTCGCCATGTACCCTCCCTCCATGATCGCCACAGGAAGTGTGGGGGCTGCGATCTGTGGCCTGCAGCTGGATTCCACCGGCCAGTCACAGTGGGGTGACAGTCTGACAGACCTGCTGGCTAAAATCACAAACACAGAAGTGGTGAGTTCAAGCGATGCCCCTCAACACGGCTTAATGGAGTCCCATATCTATTTATAGACCGTTTTTACAGTTAAAGGTGCAGCGTGTACGATTTGGTGACATCTAGCGGTGAAGGTGTAGCCATCGCGTCACCTTCACCCTTCTGAGCATGAAGGAGAACCTATGGTCGACTTCAGTTGTCATTGAAACTCGTAAGATGTTTAGTGTGTCCACTCTGGGCTACTGTAAAAACATGGCTTCCCCCGTAGAGAGGACCCACTCCCCATGTAAACATACATTACTGGGCTCATTTAAGGGTAAAGGGGAAAACAATACATTTGGGTGAGTGTAAATTCATGAAAGTGTTCAGTATTGTTTGTCATATTTTCAGAAGAGACAGAAACACACCTGCACCTTTAAATCAAAATCCCAAACAGAAAATCGCACTTGTGAGTCATTGCTAAGCGTTAAGACCTTGATACTTAAGCCTGGAAACTCTGGGGGAAGTTTCTGACTAATGTGAGTGAGTGTCTCCGCAGGCATCGGTGTTCAGAGGGTTTTATCGGTGCACTGCTATTACAGTCAATCTGTGATTCAGCTGCCGCTCTCCGTCGGAAGCATTTCATTTCTTCGCCATCTCGTGACCGGACGCGCAACTTTGCCACGCGTTTCTTTTAACCGGCAAAAGCGGTTGTTTTTGAAAGTGCGAAAAAATGGCCCTCGTGCTACAGACCTCTGCACACATTTCCCCACACATTACTCCACCGTCGCATGAAGAGTCCTGCTGAGCCGGGCTGAGAGCATATATACAGTATAGGCTCTATCACTGACAGGAATGCTGTCCAGGCCGTTGTGTGGCTGTCTGGGTGCTGCGAATATGTTGCGGTGGCCAAACACAGGCAGGGCCTCTGCTGACTCTGAGACGCCTGGCTTTAATCACACAGAGGCGAGAAGGCTCCGGGGGCTGCTACGTAGGTATCTGACTGCAGGAGTGAGGAGGTGGGCAGAGCAGGGACGCGGCGACCGCGATAAGTCAATGGCTCGAATCGAGCTTCGGGCGTCTCCGCGGGGGGGGGGTTTATTTGTCCCGCTGCGTTTGACCGACGCTAACTGTTTGGGAGGCGGTGGGCAGCCGCAGAGCGGCGTCCGGGGACCGGCTCCAGCCCCCGAGGCCACCGACTTGGCACGAGAAGTCCAAACACGATGGAAATGGCTTTTGGTTGGTAATGGCAGACTGAACATAAACATGGCCGTTTGTGTCGCTGTGTGCACACTGCACGGGGCGCAGCTCGGGGGTCACGACACTGATCCCAGGCCTCGGCCCCGCGATGTTAAAGCCAGTCCCGAAAGGAGGCGAAGCAGCAGGAGGAGGAGGAGGAAGAGAGTTGTTGAAGTGTGAAAAGGACACCGAGGGGGTGCCGCGCCTCCCTCGCGACAATCAGCCCTCTCTCATCTCCTCCTATGGTCCATAATGCATCACTGCTGGAAAGCATGGCTCCCTCTGGTGCGAGCTGTGTGAAGTCTCGCCCAGCAGCTGAGGAAAAACAAATAGCTGGCCTCAGCAGCACAGGGCCTCAGTGTGTTTAGGCTGCGAGGTTTGTAGACTTGAGGGAATTAAGTTGCTCTGTGTCTCTCTATGATCGACTCCTCGCATTCCTGCATTCGGACAAGCCGTGGCTCTCGGTAAACACGGGAGGCAACGCAGAGGGCACCCTTCCTAATTCAACATATATGAAGGGCTTTAGTGCAAACTGCAGGGGGAGTCCAGCCAAGACACACACCAGCATCTCTCGGTTTGTGGAGTCGGTGAGGAACCTGCATCAGGCTCGTGCAGCGCTCGCGCTCTAACGTCGAGTTTTCAGGTTTCGGTGACATTTGCACCCTTGCTCTCGCCTCCGGAGAAGACCCCCCCCCCCCCCCCCCCCCCCCCCCCCCCCCCCCCCCCCCCCCCCCCCCCTCAGCCAGGGTGGCAGTTTACAGAAAGTGCACACATGTGACACTGTGTCCCGGCTTTGGCCGACGTAGCTGGTGGAGCCGCTTCTCGTAGCCGATTGGCCGGAGCCAGGCAAAACATGAAGGTGAAGTGAGTTCCGCCAACCTCTGCACACACACTGCTGCCAACTGCATCGTGGCCAGTGCCACCACCCCTCACCCCCGCCCCCACCCCCACCCCTCACCCCCGCCCCCACACACACACCCTGTGGTGTCCCAGAAGCTGTGGTTTTCCAGTGGAACTGTGACAGGGCCAAGTCACCAAACCCTGGCCACTGGGAGAGTGTGTGTGTGTGTGTGTGTGTGTGTGTGTGTGTGTGTGTGTGTGTGTGTGTGTGTGTGTGTGTGTGTGTGTGTGTGTGTGTGTGTGTGTAGGTTCATACTGTATGTACATGGTGTGGCTGTGTCAAGGGACTGGAGCTGCTCTCCTCAGAGCTGAGTCATGATGTGAAGAGAGATGTTGCAATCAAAGGTACAATGTGAAAGATTTGGTGACGTCTTGAGGCTGCATGTGGTATCCATCACCTCACCCTCACCCTTCTGAACATGCAGGGGAACCTATGGTCGACTTCGGTTGTCATTAAAACTCAAATTATGTTCATTACGTCCACTCTGGGCTCCTGTAAAAACATGGCGGCCCCCCACAAAAATGTAAATTTACGCCCCTTTAAGGGTAATGGGAAAGGATAAAACATTTAAGTGATTATAGATCCATGAAAATGTCAGGGTGTAATTGTTTAAGAATATTTTTTTAACCAAAATCCTACGCACTGCACCTTTAAAAGCTCGTTCCATAGCTTCCTGTTTATCTGGAATGATTTAAAGAGCAAATGGAGGTCAGAGAAGTGCACGGTGCTAAAGACCACCACTTATCTTATCGGCCCGTCTCTCATTCATCATTTCGCAGTCGCACACACACTCGAGCACATTTTACACTGTCTGTTCAAGGATGGAATGTTCCGCCCTCATTCCACCCTGTGTCAAAGGTACGAGCGCACAATGGGTCGTTCCACCTACCGGCCGGAAGCGCAGGTATAGTGACAGAGCTGGACGGACGGGGCTGGATCTCACGACCACAGGCCCGGAAACAGACTTTCCTTTTTCGGTCTGTTCTTCCTCTTTCCTAATCACGGCGGTTTCCACCGAGGCCCAACCATCGCTGAGGTGGTCTGTTTGGCTGAGGCGGCCTGACGGCGAGGCGTGAAATTTGAATTTGCGGTTTCGTCTGTTGCGCGTCTGATTAAAAAAAAAATACATGCGACAAAGATGCACTTATTGGTCGAGCTGATCTCGGCTCACACACCTGGCTAAAACAAAGAGGAAGGCCACATTCTCTTCTGTGACGCATTTGAAGGGGGAGTCATGTGACAACTCATTTCCAGTGCCAGCCTCCCCCCAACAAAGTAATTTGTTTGTAAGACTCTGTGTGTGTGTGTGTGTGTGTGTGTGTGTGTGTGAGACCGACCACCAAGTTCTCCCAGAGCAGCTCACACTGTCTTCTGCGGTGCAGTCAGCAGTTAAAACACATTCCACGGCTTCACACATTTCTTCCCTTTTGATTTTCTCCGTCTGCGCGACTTCCTCCTTCTGACGCTGTCACCAAAGCTGCTCGGGGACGAGCTGCACATACGGTTCGTCGTGCTGTGGCCGTATGACGCACGAGGGGGGACAGACTATACTCGAACTCTACAGGGAGGGACCTGTGTTTGGTCTGCAAAATAAGACGTGCTGCCTCCCATGGTCAAACCATTCAGTGCCCCCCCCCCAATTTAAGCCCCCCCCCCCCCCCCCCCCCACAGACGTACCTAGAGCTCCCCTGAAAACAGTATTGGTGTTTCCAGTAGTCACACATTGAAGTCATTAAAGTTTCGTGAATAAAGCCCATGGGGCTTGGCATGGGATCCGAGCAGCAGAGAGACGTGGGGGGGGGGGGGGGGGGGTCTTTTAAGAAGCGAAGCCGTGCATTCTTGCGGTAAAACACAAGCAGTTCCTTTACATGTTCTGCGCTTTAGTTAATTTTCTCACAGGACTTGAGATTTTATGACCAATGGGGTGCGTGTTGGTGGGAAGACTTTGTCTGCGAGTGTGTTTGAGAGAGAGAAAGAGAGAGACAGAGAGTGTGTGTGTGTGTGTGTGTGTGTGTGTGTGTGGGCGTACGCACAAACCCATGTTAGCGGCCAACCTCTGGAGGAGATTAAGGGACAGACGCTGGTCGGGTTTCCTCCACGTCAGAGCCGTTGCCGGGGGAAACGTTCTCTCAGAGGCACCCGCCTTGGGATCGGTCCAGCCCCCCCCTAACATCAAATCAGTCTTCATGGATTGGGAATATAAAAAAAAAAAGTCATCTCATCATTAGTAAATGCTGCAGAAATCCAAATGCAACAGATGTCACGGCGGATGTGATCCGTTCACGCAGACTTCAGATATCGGCCCGAAGCCTGAGACGTTTCATGGGAGAAGAAAGAGTCCTCCATAATGCCGGCCGCACAATGCACGTCTCACCCTCTGGTGCGTCCGGCTATTTGACCTTTGACACCGTGACCTTTCGCCACCAAGCCCATCGTGCACAGCTCCCCAAGAGCATGTGAATGAGGTTCTCAGCAGCAGCAGCAGCAGCGGCAGCAGCAGCAGCAGCAGCAGCAGAGTCTCAAACTGTGGCCCCATCAGGTTTAAATTAGCTGTGAATTTCGGAAGAATGTCTCCGCGCTCCACAAGTGGTCCACTTTCACCCATCCCTCTGGCCATGGGGTGCTCTCTGAAATGTTATGTGTGTGTGTGTGTGTGTGTGTGTGTGTGTGTGTGTGTGTGTGCAGAGCAGGCAACTGCACTTGCGATGCAACGCCTCACCACCAGAGAGCAGCGTGAGCTCGCTGCCCGACCCGAGCGCTCACGTAGGTTTGCTTCATGTTTGATGAGGTGGCGTCACTGCCCCTCGCCCTGCCACACTTTGACCTTTCTCATCCACCAACACCCCATTCAGAGCTCCTCCGAGTCAGGCCCCGCCCCCTTCCTCCCCCAGCAAGCCTCTCCCCCTCTCCCCCTCTCCCCCTCTCCCTCGCTCTGCCCCTGTCCCCTCTGTCAACCCTCCATCAGGGGAGGATATGAGGGCTCAGCGCTGGTGAGAGGCTCCCGTCCCAGGTGGATTCTCAGATTGCTGCCGCCGCCTTTGATGGTGAAAGGCGAGCCGGCCGGGTCTTAGATGGATCCCCCGCAGGCAGGCAGGCACACAGACTGGCTCTCGTTAAAAAAGCACCACCTTTGTGTTCCCACAGGAGGTGGATGTAATTAACATAGCTTTAGTACTACCTGTGTTTTCAGCCGCTCTGTTGTCAAGGCTACTTCTGTTTGGGTTTGTGTGTTCGGGAATGGCAGAGTTGGTGGGGAGACGTGGGTGGTGGGAGCAGCGGTGGTGTGCGCGCATGTGTGTGTGTGTGTGTGTGTGCGCGCGTGTGTGTGTTCACATGAGGGCTGCAGGGCTTGGTGCACTGATGTAATGCCTGGGTCCGTGTCTGTGTTCAGCTTTGGCAGAGGCTGGAGGTGCTAAAGCGTCTGTGGTCATTTCAAACCCCTGGTCCTCTGCGCCGAGGGGCCCATCTGAGGCCGAGGGGCCCATCTGAGGCCGAGGGGCCCATCTGCCCTCACACCGGGGCCGTGCAGCACTTCTCAGATTCCTCTCGATACGTGCAATGATTTTTTGCAGAAGCCCATTTGCACCGTGGGAACCGTGGCGCTTTATCTTTCGGGATGTTTCCGACTTTTCCTATTCTGACACGGTCGTCTCCGCCTCCTCTCTCTCTCCACAGGACGTTCTCAAAGAGTGTCAGGAGCAGATCGAGCGCGTGCTGGTGAGCAGCCTGCGCGAAGGCCGGCAGCAGCAGCAGCAGCAGCATCAGACGCAGAGGGGCCCCAGCGGCAAAGGCCTGGACGAGCTGGATCAGTCATCCACCCCCACAGACGTCCGCGATGTCAATTTGTGAGCCAGCAGAGGGCGGCGTCGCGCTGGATTTCCCGGAGAAAAGAAAAGAAAAGAAAAAAACACGTCAAGAAATACCCTGAATTTTCTTAAAAGCAGAAAAAAAGAACAAAAGAACAAAAAATGTTTCGAAAAAAAAAACACACAAACAAGCCCTTTAAAAGAAAGAGAACAATGCTTGCTAGGTTTTTTTTGTAGATTTTCTGCTCAAGTAAAAAAAACAAAACACCTGCCCACAAAAATCTTCAGTGATAAGGCGACAAATTAGAGTTGAAGATGAAGCTCTGCGGTGCCTTGGATATACAGAAGGGAAGCCAATCACACTCTGCCTTTGATTGTATCGTATGATCTTTAAATGAGATGTTCACCGTAGCTCGATGTGGGGGCAGTTGTGGAAATCATTAAGATAAATTTGCATACCTGGGATCACAGTGGGGCTAAAGATACTTCTCGCTCGCTTTCTCTCTCTCTCTCTCTCTGTTTTGATTAACGAGTATTATCACTATTACGTTTGTGGCGCCGGTGCGCGAGAGAGGACACGTGTCTGAGCTGCTCGACCAATCGGAAGGTCCACATGTACGTGTTGGGACGGGTGGAGGAAGCTGTGAGAACATTATGCTACAAAAAAAAAACAAAAAAAAAATCACACAAAAAAAAATCGGCAGGTCCCAATTCCAGGGAGGAGAGGGGATGTTATAATTATTAGTAGTATTAGTAATATTATTATTATTAATATTATTATTGGACATATTTTGGAACTGAGTAGTAGAGATCAATAAGCTCCTTATTTCAGGCTGCTTGGGTGTGTCAGTTTGTAGGTGCAGCGTGCAAGCATGTTTGAGCCTGCCGGTGTGTGTGTGTGTGTGTGTGTGTACACGTGTGTGTGTGTGTGTGTGTGAATGAATGTGATCCTGTACCTATATTAGCAGTGTGCACCTAACGGCGTGAGGCACTTAAGCGACGTCACGTTTCTGTGTGCGGAGCGAGCCCGGGGCCACACACACTTTGTCCGTCAGTGCAACAACAACAACAACAACAACAACAACAGGGCATCAATGCTATATCACTGCCTTCATGCATTATCAGTGCATCACTCTTCATTGTTGGCCAACAGTGAACTCGCGCGCACGGACTGCGCGCGAGAACGATGGAGCGAAGGAGGGACTTTTTGTCTCCTCGCTGACTTTTCCCGAGGTCACTCAGAGGTCACGCGATGTCTTTGTTTTGATTTACTGCCTTTCTGTTAAAAGACATGTGACAGAAGCGTGGCTCTTTTCACATTGTTACGATATGGTGTTTCCTTTAGTCATGAACTTTGCTGCTTTGAGTCTGGACGGAGGAGCAGAGGAACTCACTGGCGCGTGCAGCCTCGAGCGCACGCGTCGAGGACGTGATGTCACGAGGAGAGCGATGGAGGATGTTGGAGCCCTGCCACGACGACGATGATGATGATGAGGATGAGCAGGGCGAGGAAGGGGGCGGGGTGACATCATGAGGACAGCTGTGGAGGACACGGGCACAGGAGGTGGAGGGGGAGGAGGACGGCGCACCGCTGTGGAGGATGTGGCGATGAACAAAAGACGCCCGATGGCCTCGTGATAAGAGTCTCACAGTGACACTTGCTAAGTGGACCAACGCGCTCGAGGCTTCCATTTGAAAAAGACTGTTTACGGCCAGATCAGGCGAGGATGGACTTGTTGGGGGGCCGGGGCGTCGGAGGAGAGCAGGATGGTGATAAACAGTCAATGCATCTAGAGTCCCACATAGGGTGGTCTTCAGCTCCCCTATATGATTTCAATGGCAAAGCACTTTGAGAACACGCTCCCCAGGAGATGAGTAGAGTGAAATATGTCGGGTGGTGGTCGGAGGTGAATGGATGTTTGTTTCCTTTGTTTTTTTTTTGTTTGTTTTTTTCTTGTTAGCCTTTTCTTTGGTTTACTTTGTAGGGCTGGTTTCCCAATCATCAGACACACGTACCCTTGTCAAGCAAATTCAAAACGGCTTTCCACGCGAGACGAGAGGAACATTCCCATCGTGAAACATTCCGACCCGAGCGCGAGCTGACGTGGGGGGGGGGGAAGGGGGGAGGGGGGGGGCTACAGAGAGTTTGAACAAAGACAAAACTTTGCCAAGTCGAATCGCAAAAGAAAACAAAAAACGCCAACACACGCAATTCACTGACCCGTGGGTTCTGTTTGATTATTTCCTTTTACCTTGTCAAGAAATGAAATATTTGTTTTACTTGAATTTTTCTTTTTATTTATCTGTAACACAGCCACGGTTGGTCACACGGGGGCGACGTTGAGCTACACGAGCAGGTGGTTGTAACATCGAATATTTGCACATGTTCTTCAGAGGGCGATGAGATTTGCATTGTTTCTAAAACACCACCGTGTCTGTTGTGCGTCACAGTGGTTGATCAGTTGTTTTTTTTTGTTTTGTTTTTTAATGGTGCTGGCTTTTCTCGTTCAGGCTGCCGTGAACAATTCTGCCCCCTTGTGAGCTTTGCTGCTTCGAATCATTGTGGAGGGGGGGGGGGGGGGGGGGGGGGGGGGGGGGTTCATTGTCAGCCATGCAGACATCAGCACAATACAAGAGACAGATCTCTTCATTCTTTCGTCCTCTTCTGTTTTGAACGAGACATGTCTTAGACTTAATGCTTGACTTCTCTTCACGTGACTTTGCTAAAGACGTGTTTGTGGAACTGAAGAAAAAATGTGGGGATCTGACGTCTCAGCGATGTTTTTCAGTTAAACTGGGCGATTGAACTGCCAAAACATCTGCCAAAACATGAATATTTGATACGACCCCTTATTTTTCTTTTTTTTTTTTTTTTGCCTCTGTTTGTCTGATGTAAGCTCTCTCCCAAACTTAACGGTTGTGATTTTTCTTTCCTGCAATTTGTTGTTGCATGTGTTATATATTGAGACCACCTTTTACAATTTGTGTTTGATATATTTTATGGGGTGACCAGGCCCGCAAAAGGGTTTTTCTAAGATTTAGAGATACTGTATTCCAAAGTGAAGAGAGGACCGAGGAGGAGGTGTGAAGACATCAAGAAAAAAGTGTCAATATTTTTATTGAGTTATTGTTGTCTTTTTGCGCTGCTAAAAGCTATGAATTTGTTTCATTTATACAAAAAAATAACATTACCTAGTCGTGATGTGTCACTTGAGTGTGCTGCTATTTTATAAACATTTGTATTATAATATAATTATTTTACTGCTTAAGAGATACATTCAGAAAAACGAAGTAGATGGTGATAGAAGAACATGAAATGAGTACTCGACTGGAAATGTCCTTTGTACAGTTTGACAGTTTGCTTAGATAGCATGTCTCCTTTTCCCCCCTTTTATTTTTTATCTATTTTTGCTCTCCTTCTTCGGTCACATTCTGCGTCAGTGGTATTTCCTATACCTCAGGATTACTGGATAAAATCATTTTTGGAAAAATGGAAAAAAAAAAAAATCACAAATTCATCACCTTTACCTCTGCAGCAAGGGAGCCTGGATCGGAGGAGAGAGAATGACAGTGGGGGTGGAATAGAAAAGCAACAACACATTATCATTACTGTGGATGGATCCCACTGTTTTAGTGGGGGAAACAACAATGGGAAACAGGAAACGTGCAAGGCTTCCACTTGGACTTAACACATACTGGAGGGGGGCCACAATAGCCAGGCAACATTTTCTTTGGGGTATTGATGCCGCCGACAGTCTGAGCAGGTTGTGTTGTGCTCATGCTGGTGCTATGTTTGATTTGTTGTGTGTGAGATGAGGGGGAAACGCAGAATACATACTGTATGATGGCCAAAGTGCAGTTCTTACAACCACAATCTTTCTGAATGTCGTGTGTAGAAAAGATATGTTTTGGTGTGCGCACCATTGTAACTGCTACAAATATTGTTCAGAGCTGCGTCTGTCGTGTCAGAACCATAAATATTCTGATATCTGGAAGTTTCAATGGTGCAGGTTTCCCTTCGAGTTGCCTCCCCTCCACTATGACTCATATCATGTACCTCAAATGTCTGTTGCACAACCTCTGGTCAATAAACGTCTGCTTTAAAGGGGGAGAAACAAATC
>JAFBJT010031368.1:67959-84697 GCA_016785325.1 Chascanopsetta lugubris | reverse complement strand
GAAATGAAAGGGTTGGGGGGGGGTGGGGGGGAAGACACTCACCCGGAAGCGAATCACGAGGTCAACCAGGTGCCTCAACTTTCACCGACTTCCTCGAGGGCCAAACATATTTGACGATAAGTGAATATTATTACACCATTGAACAATTACAGAATCAGCTGCCTGCAAAGCTTCGTCCGAACAAAGATGGCGAACTCATTCTCCGTGTGTTCACTGTATTTCCGGTGTGAGAGTCGTGTCCACAGCAGCACGTTTATTTAAAGCACCGAGAGCAGCTGGGCCGTTTGTCCGTTAACCTGTTCAACACCAGAGCTCTAATACGCTGCCAGACTCTGGTTCCACAGTAAGTACATTTATAAACAACGTTTACTCTTGTTGTTGTGACGTCGACTCTAACAGCCCCGCGTCGTCCTGTTGCTTGTGTGCGTGGTTCGGCCCGCGCCATGTTTGGGCCGAGTCACAATGTACCGTGTCGTCAGTGTGAGCTGTAAACAGTGAAATGTCCGTGGTCCGTAATGCTGATGGTTTGATCAGAGTTAAGCTCCATGTTACACCAGCAGGTGTCACACATGCACTGTTATGAAGATACGCAACACTAAACCTCTGTGGACCTGTCTGTGGAGGCCTCATCATTAAGACCGGGGCATGACACCTGGTCATAAAATCATTGTGTTTTTGTCATTAATTTGGTATGGAAATGTACTTGTAGCTATTTTTGCCTTAATTCTGTGTCCTTAGTTTGCTTGTAGGTATTTTCTTGAACATTATTATTAAAACTCTATAGTTTTAACTTAGATGCTAGTTTACTTTACTTTTGTCATTCCTGGATAGGTATAAAAGAAGAATTAAAATTCCCCAAAATACTTATAATACACAAATGAACAGCTTGAATATATATATATATATATATATATATATATATATAGATAGATAGATAGATAGAGAGAGAGAGAGAGAGAGAGAGAGAGAGAGAGAGAGAGGATGTTTTTGGTTATATTGTATAGCTATGTAGTGGTGTAGTTCCTGCATTTTTCACAACAATAATCTTCGTATTTTCTTACAGTGGGGAAACATGTTACATCAAAGAAGGTGTTCTACAAGGCAAGGTCTGTATTAAAAAAAATGAATAAAAAATGTTTTCTATCATTAGCTACATTCTACCCTCACCCTCGCCTCCTCTCCCTCACAGGTCAGGCTATAGATGTGCCTCTCTCTGAAATCGGGTTGCAGAGGCTACAGGTCGCTACCTGAAGGACGTCAAGTTCAGCAAGGTGTTTGTCACTGATATGCAGACGACAGGGACATGGACAGACCACATTTTGTCACATTGTCACATGGGGGTGCAGCAACTCACACCATGGAAACGGCTAATAAGTCTCTCCGTTTGTTTTCCCTCCAGACTGCCGAGGCAATAATGAAACACAACAGCAGTTGTTGTGGTCTACAAATGACATGTGACCCTTCACTTAAGGTGAGTGGCACTTCCTCTGTGATTTGTTATCATTCATACAGAAATGTCTGAATTCATAGTGATTTATGAAGTTATCTCGTCAATGATGTTGCAGAGGATGGATGAGTGCAGGATGTGAAGGGGAGGGCAAAGGCAGCCGGTCAGACGTTTCCAGGCTTCACTCCACCAGGGGGCGAGACTCAGGATCAGGTAGGACTGAGGTGACTCAGCGATAATGTCCGTATACATTGGCTCACTAGCTTTGATGACAAGTATTTCCTCATATGTTTGGAAATGAAAACAACTAAATACAGAATGCTGCATCTTTGCATGTCCATGTGGCCTGATGATAATGATATGCATATATGTGTGTGTGTATGTATATATCTATGTGTGTATGTATATATCTATGTGTGTGTATATATATATATATGTGTATACACACACAAACTTTAGATTTTATAGTGGGTTAACCCTAACCCAAAATCTTTAATCTGCTAATACCACAAATCACTGTTTTTATGCAAATGTTACCTTAGCAAATAACAGTTGTAAGATTAAGATCATCTATGTATTCCTGACTTTTAAAACATGGAACATTTGGTCTTTTGTACAAATAATGTTCAAATGTAGCTTTAATGCACATATGCATCCAGTCATTTTTACAACTGCAGTTCTCTGATGCGACGCACACTTGGAACCAGTAGGTGGCAGTAAACACTCGTCCCTTCCCGCATATCCACAGTGAGGATGTAATCTGCTCTGTCGCGGCCTCTGTGCATCCGCCTCTGTTTCTCATGCGTCGGTCCAAACCCTTGTTGTGCATCAGGTGGTCAAAGTGCATCATTCTCTGGTCAAACAGTGTTCGTCACGGCCTCCGATTAAAAAGTCACCACTTAGCTTCGTGTTCTTTGTGTTAGAGGGGACGTGGGAGGACGTGGGTGGAGGACAGAGGTGTTCTATTTCTCCTCGTCAGGCTTCACGAATTCAATCCTGGCTTGTTGTTAACTCCATTTCCAGAACAGTACGTGACGGGCACATGGTGGTGATGATGATGATGATGATGATGATGATAGTGGTGGTGATGATGATGCAGACAAACAAAGATAGATTTGATGTGAGCCCAGTCAGTGTCGGTCAGAGGCCTCCCTCCCCCCTCCCTCTCTGTTGGAGTTACAGGTTGTTGCATCAGGATGGAACTGGACTCGGCATGTGTGTGTGTGTGTGTGCGCTTGTGAGCGGGACAGTTTGGACCGTGTTGTTTTGAATCAACCAACCTTTAACTTTAATCCCTCACCGTTGCACATGATCACAGATTCCATGACGTGCGCTGTGCTAAACGCGTGGAATGAAAACAAACAGACGCGGAACCGGCTTCCGCTGCGTTCGGGTGAAGCAACGGGTCAAAGAACTTATGGAGAAAATGCCGCGGCACAATCGCGAATGAACACTGGCATCACCGTGGCGAGGCGGAAGCACTCGGCTCGGTCGTGGAGGGGAAACCAGGCGATGGGGTCGGGGGTGGTCGCGCACGGAAGACGGGACCAACGTCCACAGGGGCGAACGTGTCAAACAGTAGGTGAGAGGAGAAAATCACATTCACCAGCTCAGACACGTGCAGTGTGCAAAACCTCTGGGTTGGTGCTCGTAAACACACTTTCCCTCCCCACCCAGCAACAACAGTGGCAGCTGGTGAGTGCACAATGTGCATCTCAAACTACACTATTGGTGCAATGTTACATTTTTGTAGAAATGCTGATCATTCATGAAGCTAATATGCAACGACCAGCACTTAAAAGAAAACGTATATTAATAATAGTAACAACAACAACACCAACAACGATAATGATAATAAGAACAATGATAATTATTCGTACTCTTTGTATTGTTATTCAGGCTGCTGCTGTTGCCTCCCTGGTCATGACCTGTTTCCGATGTCCTGCCCTCACCCCTTGCACACTGTTGTTGGCAGGGAGCCATAATACAGTCGGAGAGCAGCATCTCGGCAGATAAACACACCGTTACACATAGTGGCTCATTAAAGATGATTTAGAGGGAGTTAAATGTCCTGGCTCAATATGTTCTTTTCAGGAAAAACCATTATATCACATAAATTATACCATGGCTGTTGTTTCTTGAACATGCTGTTCATTACCTTTGTCAAGGGGCTGTGTATGATCTGTGTGTGATGCTATACACATGTATACAATATAGGGATCAAGTAGTTTTACATTTGGAGCTCAGTCACTAAATGGAATGGTTGTCTTCCATTTTGAAAAGAATTGATGCACACAGAGTAATTATTAATGACGGCTGTTGTTGCTGAATTATTTCAAATCCCTAATAACTTATTTAATAATTCCAAGACATCTTAATTCTGCTTTACACCACATGAGGCAGCTTCTGTCACCTCAGATGTTTGCGTTGCAGTGCGACGTCATCATCACTGATCCAGCCTGGTTGTACATTGCTATAAATATCGGAGGCTCTGAGCTTTAATGAGTCAGTGTTTCCATTTTTATCCTTGCGCAGCTCCTGCGTCTTTAATGTAGGAAAACGTGTGAAAGACGGCGACGTTAACTTTCTGCTAATCGGTGCCTTTTTTTGATTGTTGTGAAATTACGGACATAAGCCCAGACCTTGTGTGTCACTTCTTGCTGCTTGCAGAATGTCTGCACTGGTGTTTGCGACTTTAATCTAAATGTAGGACTCCGTTCTTCACAGTTTGAGACCTTCATTCATTCATTCATAGTGTGCTGCTGTGACATTGGACTTTGTAAGAGCCAGTCGCTGGAATAAGTGAAAACACTTATATCAAAAAAAAGACTTTGTCTCTTTCCCGTCCGTCTCTTTGGCAGCGCTATTTGTGGAGATTTAGTTAAATTTGACCTTTATTTGACCTCTGTATTTGCACAGTTCCCCACAATTACTGAAAATACAGTACAGTAGTTTATTTGGACAATATTTGTCTAAGCCCAATATTTACTACTACATACATACTGTAATCAATAGGTCATGGCTATAACAGTTTTGAGATTTTTGAGGACAATTTTTGGGGGGTGGAAAATGGTAGGTTTTGAGCAGTTCATGGCCAAGAGCATTTCACAACCCTAACGCAGCAGAGTCATGATGAACCAGTTAGAAAAACAAAAACAAGGCAACTAAAGGTCCGTTCTGCGAGATGTGGGTCAAATAATTTTTTTTTATCAGCAGGAATGAGGTATATGAAAGTAACACCGGTGTATTTATACGTGTGCACTCACCTGAATGTATGAATAGTTTCCATGACTTGAGAATGAGCCCTTTATATTGATCCATTCTTTAGAGACTGTCACCTTACACTAGCATGTTTTACATTAGCCTAGAGTGGACAAACCAGTTACCTGTGGAGTTTGAACATTAAGTGTTTGCGAGATTGTCCTACATGCATATTTGGACATTTGAGGCGAGAGGTGCAACTTCTCCAGTAGTTTGAAAACTATTTTGATTATTCTTATAGGATGTATTCAAACCACCAATCCAAGAAAAGAAAATGT
This sequence comes from Chascanopsetta lugubris, assembly GCA_016785325.1. Classification (NCBI taxonomy): domain Eukaryota; kingdom Metazoa; phylum Chordata; class Actinopteri; order Pleuronectiformes; family Bothidae; genus Chascanopsetta; species Chascanopsetta lugubris. The sequence continues at coordinate 79,711 of JAFBJT010031368.1, read as the reverse complement.
AGTACTTGAAAATACTAGACCTTGTGGTGATCTAAAATAAATAAATACAATTTCAATAAAGATTGGCTGCAGTTGATCAAATGGCCAAATCAGAGCTTGTGTCATAGACGAAAAACACACACAAAAAATAAAGCAACGATCCACAGAGTAGTTACCATTTATTTTACCATATCAGGAATAAAAGAACATGAAATGTATAAATAATAAAACAGTAGTCGTCTAGAAGCAAGTCATTTAACACATTTCAATAAATAAATACCTTTTTATTGCTGCAACTATTGGTGTCCGGCACCTGACGTAATCGAATCCTCTGAATGAATGACGATGTCCCCAGGAACAAACAGAATGCGTTGGTCGCTTGGATTTTGTTTCGACATACACATAAATACTCTTAATTACCGACCGATTACGTACGTTTTTTTTGTTTTTTTACACATGAAAAATAAACATTGCCACATCTGATCCAGGGTTTAAAATTTAACCTGGCATGAGAGGTTAAAGTTCTGCAGGACACTGGACCAAACTCGCCCTGTGATTACTTCGAATGTTGCCAAACTCTCCCCCCGTGTGCTATTTAAACAGAGGCGCTGTGATGTAACACGGGATCCTGTGTGGATGTCCCGTTATAAAGCGCCATCTGGAAGGGACTTTAGTTTAACTGTTTATCCAGGTCTTTCTCAGAGGTTCCGAACCTTTCAGTGAATGACCTCAGGTGACCTCTAGTGTCAGTGTTACTCTACCAGTCCCCTGTGAGTGATGCTGTAAAAGCAGATGTCCACGACGTCCGTCACACGTTTAACTTTTTACCATTTATACTTGCGCCCCCCCTGAGTTCTTCAGTCTTGCTCTGCTCCCTGCTCGGCGCCGTCGGCGATGTTTTTGACGGGACTGACGGGTCCGTTTTGTTGTAGCACCTTCAGAGGGTCGTCGCAGGAGCTGATGGTCTCCTTGGACACGGCGCCGGCCTGGTCCTGCTCAGGCTGAGCCGTCTCCTTTTGATCCGTGGCGGAAAGTGGGGGGTCCGAGTGTGTCCTTAACGGATCGGAGGGGTTCACCTCCTCGCTCCTCCTCTGCCGCTTGACCAAGGAGCCCAGGAAGAGCTGCAGCGGTGCAGACAGCGCCTCGGGCCGCGCCCAGCGAAGGCCGTGCAGCTCGTCTCTCCTCAGTTTGAACGCGCCATTCACAGAGTAATACACATCGTACTGAGTCGACACATCTATCCAGATATGCAGGAAGAGGCAGTTTTCCAAGTCCCTCTGCCTCTGTTTGGAAACAGACAGTTACAGAAAACATGTATTAATACTTGTTGTGCCTTTTCGGACTCGGATTAGTATTTAATGAAATACTTACAGAGACGTACAGCTCTCCGTTTATATCCATACAGACGAAGCGCTTTCTTCTCAAATCAAATATCGACACGAAGTCGCTTGTTTCTGGCAAAACTGTCCGAAAAGATCAAGCATCACACGTGAAACACTGGTAGGTCTAAACTTTATGCACAGAACAATTGTTTGTTAGTTAAATGGCGCTTCAGAAAGGTTCAGAAACGTCTAAATCAAACTTCCCGGCTGCGCGGAATTGGGTTTGTCTGCATAGAGCAAAATCAACCCATGAATGCACATGACTCCGGTACCTCTGAAGTCATCAATCGAAATACATTTAAAAACGTTTATCCACAAATGATCGAGGGTGGTGATTTTCCATTGGAAATGAACTCATTTGCCGTGGATATTTGTGGACTAACCCAGAAAGCCCGTGTGAACGCCTCTTTTCGATGATCCACTCGTCTCAAAGGAAAAGCCGCCCGGTCCAGCAGGCGTCTCTGCCCCCGTTCTCGTGTGGAAGCTGCCTTTCCGTCGGTCCGGCCGCTGTCGCGCGTCCCGGAACCTCGGCCTACAATCCACCAGTACGGACACTTGTACGGCCGCCAGCAGCAGCAGGAAGAGCGCCGGTTGCATGGTCGGTGTGGGGATGTTGCGCTGGCTTCGGTCTCCGCTTCAGGGGCAGCAGTGTTCAGGATGGTGCGTGTGCGGGCAGATTGTGGAGGAGGAGAAAGTCCACCAGCTCTATTTAAGCTCAGGGTCAATAAACTGGCTAACTCATTTACCACAATGACTCAAAGCCAGCGTGTTTATCCGTGGTTCAGGGTTGAATGCAGGCGCTTGTGAAAAGCTTTAAGATGCCAGCCCAACATGAATGGTAGCACCTCCGCTTATTAGTCTGTCGGATGATCGAACCCACCGTCTAGAAACGACTCCCGAGTTTAAAGTTACAGTTTGTAGGATGAAGTGACCCCTGACCTTGCCCTTCCCTCCCCGACACGTAGGAGAACCCGAGGTACCTCTCAGTTCTCATTACAACTACAGAGATGTTCCATTGATCCACTCTGTCCTTGAGTCAAAACACCGTGATTCAACACGTGGCCTCCTTTGAGAAGCGTTGCGCATGATATCAATGCAAAGGGTTCATTCAAGGGTAACGGGAACAACGCTCTGTACATTCAGGTGATTATACCCTCATAAAACACGGGTTATCAGGGGGTTCTTTTTATGAATTCAACCTGTCTTTGCGTGAGGGCATGGTACCCTAATATACCTTTTCACCTTGATTTGCTGACTGGCTGAAAATAGTTTTCTATACTAATCAATACCATAGTCCCGTGTCACCGTTTGCTGACCGACATCCGAGGTGACTGACTCATGCTCACCTCGCTTATTAATTAACTGTACACACTTGCCCTGCCTCCTCCGTCCTCTCAGGTATGTGCACATCCCTGCATCCATTACCTGGACACTTAGTAACCTCACTGTTGACTCTGTCATTCAGCCTCAAATACGAGTGTTATGTAACGTTATTCGGGATTTGCATGTTTTTAAGTGCATTTCCGAGACGTGGTGAGTGTAACATGAAGCAGTCTTTAGAGCGGCTGTGAGAATGTAAACATCGACTCTGTACAAAGCAGATTAATGACGACAGTATTACGGATGAAATTAGAAGATAAAATGTGTTAACTAGGCAGCATCAACATATTTTCCTTATCGATGAGAAATTGAAATATGAATTCCATGAATATATCAAATCAAGTTTATCACACGTTTACAAATCACCATATCAGCGTATGCTGCACAGAGACCGTCTGCCCTCAGCGCTCAACTAGGTTTACTTGTTCCGTGTCCCTCATCACACTGCCTTTGCATTTCTGTAGTTGGACTCATAGTAATTGCACAATTTTTATATTGAAACCAAAATGTTGTTGTTTTTTAATGTCGCTCATTAATCTAATAGATGGTTTACGCTATTTATGAAAAGTAAATGGTCACAGTTGAATGTAAATTAATTGTTTAAAGTTAAATTAAGTTTCAGTTCATTTTAGCCTCGTCTTGACTGTCATTTTAAATATTTGTCATACAGTATACAGCTTCACCAGAAGAGGGCGCCATAAACTAAGTCATTTTCTTGAGGTTTAACAAAGTCACCTGCACTCATGATTGGTGTCATTCAGGGTCAGAACCTGCACAGGACGTTGAACCTGAAAGTTCAAGGCACAAACTGACTCCTGCTTTTTTTGAAAAACCTCTTTTATTATCATTTCAGGAATACAGTGGACTGCTGTGCACAGCACATACGTACAAAAATAAAAGGAAAACCATTTGCAATATAGTATTTGACTTATTCATCATCATATTTTCAGAAACAAATGATTGGAGAAGTCTGTTGTCAAACTCATTTACAATCATTTCAATAATCAGAACTAAGGCAGAAGGTGAGGTATATGTTCAAAAAGAGGAGGGGGACTCGGAGGAAGCACTCTCCCCTCAGTGCAGGAATAGAAAACCGAGAGAGAAACACAAAGGCTGTTGGCACTCAGGGACACACTCATACAACCACACACGCACACAAACACACACACACACACAGACACACAAATCTCCAGTTCCCTGTGAACCAACGTAGTTTAAAACCAGCTGAACTGGTACAATAAGCACAATGGCAAAGTCCAGACTCTGGATCCTTAATCAAAAGCAGGGTAACGCATGCCGTGTCCATTCAGTACTTCGTACGCATCGGGAATTAAGGAAGTAAAGGTTCATGGTTTTTCTGAATTGACCGTTAAATATGTACCTTCTCTCAGTCAGCCACCGCTGCGTCACATCATACGACCTTTTTCTGCCTCCGAACATCATCGTCCAAAGTTGCCTAGTATTTCCTTCAGATGTTCATTTCTCAAGCCGATCTAATCCTCACTGCTGCAGGTGTAAACAATGTTCTGTTCGTTTCGCACAATATCCACGTATGTCTCGAGGACCCATTGTAACTCTGTGCTGACACTGTCCTTAAACATAATAAATCCACAATAAATAGACAACATAAATAATAATCTTGTTTTGAAGAAAGTGGAGCAAGGGCTGCATCTCCCCCTGCTCAGTAAATTGCACTCCATGAATAAAAATTCAAAAAAAATTGCACCTTTTTTTTGCATATTTTGACAAATCAGCCAAAGAAAAAAAATAGTTATAACATCCCCAAACAAATGCCTCAATGCAATTGCATGATGAGGGCTGATCAGTCAAAAAGAAACATAGTCAGTGGTGTCGTTGTTCAAACATCATGACATCACATCCACAAACATTACAACACATTGAGTTGCTCTCTAGAGTCACAGTTTTTTCACAGCTTGTTCTTTTCTTGGAAGCGCCGTTGATTTGTAGTGTTTTACCTTTTTTCATACATTCACCACCTGTTCAAACCGAACTCTGTGCTTTTGTTAGACCCACATTCCTCGGTAGCTCCCTGGCTGTTAAGTCATTGCATTTTTTCAATGGCTTTTCAATTATAGGCCTGAGTTTAAAGGTGCAGTGCGTAAGATTTCTGTCAACTCTTGTCTCTTCCTAGATGATGCGCTAGGGTTACAAAGCAATGTTATGCTGCTTTATACACCGATATGTTTTTACTAATGTATTTTCACCTCCAATGTATGACTTGCATTACCCTAAAGTGAGCCCTTTAATGTGTATTTACATCAGGAGCGGGTCCTCCCTATGGGGGCTGCCATGTTTTTACAATAGCCCACAATGGAGGTACTAAATCCTCTGAGCTTTAATGACGAACACAGGTTCTCCTACATGCTCGAGAGGGAAGGGTGAGGTGATAGATACAACATGCAACCTCACCAACAGACGTCACCATATCTTACACACTGCACCTTAAACACAGGCCTATGAGACTTGAATGAGTCCGTTATACGATTTCAAACACATCAGTAAATAGTCCACTCATGAATATTGATTTTTTTTTTAACAGTTTCCAGAAAGGCATTTGCGAGCAAAGCAACAATCAGTACTCCATTTTCAGTGATGGTGACATAAATGTGACAGTGGTGTCGCCCATGTTGATATTAGCTTTTGACTTTTCTCGGTTGCGTCAACGTGATGACGATTTGTGAAGATTGTCTCTCTCTGAACAAACCTGTGCGTTTCCTAGATTTGTGTTATTTTCTGCATTTACCCAGAATCCATCCATATCCATAGAACAAGCGCGATAAGAACTTTTCAGTCGGCCTTCAAAAACACGTCATCCCTTCGGCACTCTACTGATCTGACGCCATATCTAATGTTACATTGGCAGAGAAAGAACAAAACAGGATGTACGTATACATACACGCACACATACACACGTACACACACACACACACACACTATCACTCGAACCAGATAACTGCACATTCGCCTCTGCTACTGGATAAGCTGGGAGCTTCAAGTGTGTGTAAACCAGTTCTCACAGATGCCTGGTGGCTCTGTGTGTTACAGTAATGTTGGACAGGGCGTGAGGTAAAACACCGCTTGATAAGATAGAAGAGTCGTCTTGCTACGTTTTCTGAGCCATGTCTCACTAAGTGCACCTGACTCGGTGGTTTGCTGTAGCGTATTGCAGGTCAAGTACTGAAATTCAAAAAAACCAGGATTTCCACGTAAAAGTAGAGATGAAAAAAACACTCCGCTCCGCAACATTGCACGTTATAAGACGCCTCGTCTTGCCTCGACATCCTCCGTCAGATGAGTGACCCGAGGCGGATCCGCCAACACGGCGCCGACGAGGCGCGCAGGTGGCCGACAGGCCTGACCTCGGCCGCCTGGATGTATCAGACAAGAATCCAGTCGGCCTGCGCTGACCATCCGCAGTGACATCAATAGACAAGAGGCCCGCTGGTCCCCCCCAACCACGCCCTACACCACCCCCACCCCCCGCCCCCCCGGCATTATCCACATCCTTGGCAAGTTAAACAAACAACCAGAACCACATGCAGTATCCCAAGTCTGCCGTCCATCATCGCTATTGTCAACTGTGCTCCTCCCTCCTCTTCCCTTCTCCACAAACCCCCCCAGTGTCTGACAGAGAAGCACAGGCAGTCATTTGAATTGGAGCATGTTGTGCTGCATACATGCATAAATCCTGAAGAGACGTGTCAGCGTGACCCTTTGGTTCGCTGCGTCTTGCAACAAAGCCCGTGACCCTTCACCAGAGGCCAAACAGCGACCGATCTGCTGATGCATAAATAGCTTTAAAAAATTTTTTAAAAAAGAGTCTTGGATTCAACAAGCGCAATCGTTTCGAATCATTCGACAGTTACCGGATGTATCCGTCACAATTCAGAGTATTTACAGGATTTTTTAATTAGTGCAGCAAAGCACAGTGACTAAAAACTGGCGCTCCGCCGCCGCTGCTGCTGCTGCTGCTGCTGCTGCTGCTGCACACCAGAGGATTATCAGACCCATTGCACTGATGATTCTAGGTGCACTTAAATGTGCAGCGTGTAAGATTTCCATCGATCTTTGTCACCACAATCTTTAAAAATGGGACTATAAACAATTACATACTGCCGCCATGTTTTACAATAGCCCAGAGTGGACATACTAAAGTCAAATCTTTTGAGCTTTAACGACAACCAATGGCATTAATGCTTAATGCCTAAAGGGAAGGGTGAGCTGATGTCTGCAACATGCAACTTCACCACTAGATTCCACCAAATCTTACACACTGTACCTTTAATCCTACATGTGTGTTGAAGCCTCCCTGATTTTGAGTTCTGCTCTCAATAATCCTCTCTGGCAAAATCTAAACCCGCAATGGCCAATGAGAGTGTGCTGCGCCTGATGCAACTGTGTAGGCATCAGAGGATATATTGGTAGAAACCCAATATAATGTTTAACACACAAGTATAATATGAGGTCATCTGTCATGGAAGCCCCCACATGTCTACAGTAGCCAAGAATAATCAAACCAGACAGTGGCCTTTCACATTTCTCTGACATCTGAAGGCCAATATAGATTCTCTTTACACTCAATCACCTCAGACATGAGGTGATTGCAGTTGGCTGTAATATGTAACTTCACAACTAGATGGCACTGGATTGTTTACGCTGGTTATTTAAGGGTTGAAAAGCCTCTAGTGTGCCCCAGGTGGAAGTTCTGCATGATTGTATGAGCGGGGCCCTGGAGTCAACATTTTCAAAAACTATCTCTTTAAAGGTGCAGTTTGTAAGGTTCCGATCGTTTCTGTCACTTCTAAAAATTTTACAAAACAATTACGTACTGACATCTAAATGGATTTCTTATCACCTAAATGTATTTTTTGTCCATTACCCTTAAGGTGCAGTGTGTAATATTTTGGTCATTTTCGTCAGCTCTAAAAAATAATACTAAACGATTACATCCTGACAATTTCATGATTTTATAATCACGTAAATGTGTCTATTTTTTCCTTTACCCTTAAATGAGCCCATGAATATATATTTACATGAGGAGGGGGTCCACTCTACGGAGGCCGCCATGTTTTTACAGTAGCCCATATAGACATACTAAACATCTTTTGAGTTTTAATGACAGCTGAAGTCTGTCTGCACGCTCAGAAGGGTGGGGGTGAGGTGATGGATACAAGATGCAACTTCACCTCTAGATGTCACCAAATCTTAAACACTGCACCTTTAAAGTTTCTGAACCATCAACAGCACTCTGTAACCAAGAGACCAGACGCAAGAGCTCAGTTTGACCAGAGGGAAAACAACACAACGTGAGGTGGACAGACACAGAGGACGTGTCTCTTCATTGTCATTAAGTCTCTGATGGTCAGCTACACAGACACAGCCCCCCCCCGCCCCCACCCGCCCTCTCATATAAAACAGCTCTCCACACATATACGTTAAATAAAGGTCAGACACACACACACACAGACCAGATGACCGAGCTACAACACGTGTAAAGTAAAACTTGGGATTGTCGAAGCTCCCTTGGGCTTGAATTTGAGTACTGACTTGAAATCCGGCCGTCCACATTAACAAGAGGCTCCGCTGGGTCCTGTGCAGCAGAGTGTCAGTGACTTAATTGATCTAATTTTGGAAAGAAAATAAAGCGGAGAAACCTCTGGCCCTCCAGGAATTGGGCCGACGGTGTCTGAGAGAGCAATGACTTGCGTTTCACTCCTATTTCTGACTCCAGCACCACGTTTCTCGCATGCAAGGGTTCGGGGGGGGGGGGGGGATGGGGGGGGGGGGGGGGGGGGGGGGGGGGGGGGGGGCAGTAGGAATTCAAGGCACCTCCGCCTCATGACAACGCAAGAAAAACAACCGCCGTATTTTGCAAGTGCACGAGTTGACCTAACGGTGACAAACATAATCCAACAAAGCCAATGGGGAAGTGTCCAAGTCCTTGACGGATGACGACAGAAACATTTCTTTCTTGAAAAATAACAAAACAAATCAGAAGAAAGCTCATGCTCACGATTCCTCGTTCTGTTCTTCTTCCTCTTCTTCTTCCTCCTCTTCCTCTCTGGACGCGGCGCTTTGAGGTAAAAACGTATCCATTTCATTTCCAACTGTCAAGCACTCAGCCAATCCTTGCACCCATAAAAACTGAGGGCGCACCTGACCGTCTCCTTCATCTCACAAAACGATGAAAATCATAAAAGCAGCAAAGAATGACGTTTCCTTAATTCCTTCATACAAAGTAAGCTACCCAAATATACATAGAAAGTTTGAATAAATACTTTCAGATATAGTTGTATATCTTGCAGTGTCCATTTTGTCTTCTGTGTTTGTACATAATACTGTTTTCTTGTTACCTGGGAAATAATCCAATGTGCAAATCAGTTTCTTATTGCCAGTTTTCGCTCTCGCTCGTCATATTCGGGGCAGGAAGTGCGTCACAGTCATGGCAGTGGTGGCCTTGTTGCCCCTCTTTACGCGTCCGTGCTTACTGAGTGCGATGTAGGAGCCTCTGTAGACCAGAGACTCGTAGGCGTTGTAGTTGTTGGCGAGCAAGCTCTCCTTGAACTTGCACTCGTCATGGAAGACTGTCTGCAGAGGACAGAGACACAAGACTGTTTTACTGAAAAGCTCCTTAAAGATCAATAAAACACAGTTTCTATTCCAAGGATTTGACAAGAGAACCTCAAGGAAGCTATTTGAAAAGAATCAGTGATAAAACATCACAAGGATAAATTTAGACGAGACTAAAAAGACTGACAGGGGAATGTTAGCTTGTGCTCAATAAGATAGACGAAATGACAGAAAGATAAAGCAAAGGCACAAAGTTCATTCGACTTGTTTGACGCCTCCATCTAAAAATAACCTGCAGAAAATTTAGAAAGAACGTTAGCTAAAATAATTGTTTTTGTTTCTTGTCGATTCAGATTGTTTACAAAATTTAAAAGTCTCTCTTTTTTTGTTTAAAGTCTCTCTGATCTGCAAATTGACAGACTATTCCTTTAACTCAACCTTTTAAAACTATAATAATTAGAAAATCAGATGAATATACATTATACAAAGCAATCATCCGATATTTTAACTTATTTAAAATATTACTTCATTTATCAACTTTAGGTCCCTTTATATTCAAAGACCATGCATTATGAAAACATTCAAACTGCTTTGTCATACAAAGCTGTGGAAGCATTCAATCCTTCCATCACAAACCATTTGGCCAAATTCAATCTCTTATCAGATCGTTGTCGCGCCTGCGAGCTGATGCTTCATCACTCACGACCAGATCAGCGACTCGCATTCTGTCTGTCCAACATGTCGACCACAGCCCGAGAAGCAGCGAGCGCATGAACCCGTCGCTCTGACCATGTCTGAACTTCACCTCCGGTGTTTCTACCCATTCCCTCGCTCAACTTTCCCAACTTTGCCTTTTCTGTCTTGTCCACCAGCAACACAAGGTTAGCAACCCTGTCTATGGTGCGTTGGCTGTTGTTTGGTTTGTTTACAAACTGAATTAGCACAGGTTGTCCACTAACCGAAGGGTCGTTGGTTCGATCCCAGGCTATTTCCATTCCTTTGTCAAGATACTGGACTGTACTAGTAACGTGTGGTGGTGGTTGATGACTGTTGTGTGAATCAGCACCACAGCAGTTTGAGTAATTCTGACCCTGGTGTTATTTAATTGTATCGACCTCCATTTAAACCAATGTAGTTTGCCCGCTATTATGTAAATTATTCCTAATATTTTTAGCATACTTCAGTATTATTGCACCTTAAAAAGCACATTTTGTATCTGCACGCTGGTTTGGAAAAATGCAACATGGTTTTCTGGATGAAAATGAACTTGAGTCATACAGGAATTTAAAGGTTGTAATTGAAAGTGTGTAAGATTTGGTGACATGTAGTGGTGACGTTGTATCCATCGCTTCACCCTCCCAAGCATGCAGGAGAACCTATGGTAGCCCTCGGCTGTCAAAACTCAAAAGGTGTTGAGTATGTCCACTCTGCGCTACTGTCCAAACATGGCGGCCCCCGTAGAGAGGACTCGCTCCTCATGGAAATACACATTCATGCGCTCATTTCAGGGAAACGGGAGCAAAAACACACATACACGAATACATTAGTTTGTCACCCTTACTATTTTTTTTTGACCAGTAGAAGTGATCAAAACGACCCAAATGTTACACAACTAATGGAGCTATTGCATATAAATATTGAGCCAATGCATCTTATCTTTCGACCAATAACACATTAGTGGTGTGAAGACTCCAATGCTGTGTCCTGGGCAGCGGATCCACACCAACATGAGACTCGTGGCACCAAAGCCCTGCATCTGCTCCCCTCATCATTATTTACCCACCGGGCCTTTAAATAGAGCTCAGAATTTCCCCATGAAATCAAAATGTATGGATTTCACTTCCAACCCCCCACTCTGCTGACAGATGGAGGAGGAGACCACCCCCCCCACCCCCACCCCACACACCCCCCAGCCCCCAAAGGAGCCCCCCCCCCCCCCTCCACCCTCCAGCCCCCAAGCCCCCCAAAAATATGACACACAAATTCAAAACAAGGCGCTTCCAGCTCCGAGCTGCATGTGTCCTATTTCCAGTCTGGACAATAAATGAAATAGTGCGCATACCTACCGTTCCGTACAACCTCCCACGGCTGTTCATCGCCACGAACATCTCGCTCCTCACCCCGAACAGGCTCACCACCCCGCGCTCCACCGTGGAGATCTCGATCAGACCTGAGTGGGACAAAGGGGGAGCGTCACGTCACAGACCGACCAGCGCCGGGCCGTCACGCAGCTCCCTGCGCGCGCGCTCGGCGCGTGGGCGCCGACCCCCTGCACGTGCGTGACGCCGGGGAGCCTTTTGTTCCGCACCTTTCACCCGACCAGGTGCACCGCAATGAATCTGCTGCCCACTGGAACGGAGGGGAGGGGAGGGGGGCGAGGGGAGGGGGGGGGGGGGGCCTGCGCCAGGTGTGAGGGGGGT
>JAFBJT010031368.1:36957-67939 GCA_016785325.1 Chascanopsetta lugubris | reverse complement strand
GTGTGGGGGGGGGGGGGGGGGGGGGGGGGGGGGGGGGGGTGGGGGGGGGGGGGGGGGGGGGGGGGGGGGGGTGAAGTGCTGATGGATACTTGTTTTAATAGATGTGTCTTTAGCAGTGGAAGAAAGTGCAGGCTTCAGGTGATCATGCAGATTAAAGGAGGGGGACCACATGCTGGCTCTCTCTCTCTCTCTCTCTCTCTCTCTCTCTCTCTCTCCCCCTTTCTCTCTCTCTCTCTCTCTGGATGCACAGCAGTGGAGGTTACAGAACTCACTGTACGGGTTTTCATGGTGTACACCGTTGATCCTGCCGTCGGGGAGGATCTGCAGGTGGAAGCCGATGCCCACGTTGCAGTAGAGCCTCCGCACCCTCTTGATGCCCAGCAGGTAGTCACTCTCCCAGTTCAGCTCCGGTCTCTCCCCGGAGACCCCCAGCACCGAGCGGGAGAACAGCGTCTCCCAGCGCCGCTCCACCGAACTTCCGTTCGTCCTGCCCGGCAGCGGATACGCCGACACGACCCCCAGCAGACAGGCCAGGAGGACGGCGGCGCTCAGCGTCCAGTGCGGCGTGCCGGCCTCGCAGGACATACTGACGACGGCCATCCGGTTTACCTTCGCACCACGTGGTCGGAATTAATGACCCTAAAAATACCGCGCCTCTTGTTTTGCTGCCTTCGGCATGCCGGGCTATTTGCGGAGCGCGGGTCGGGGCCGCGGGCATGAAACGCAAGCCCCGGCGCGGAGGAGGAGAGGAGACGGGGGAGCGCGCGGCCGAGCTGGAGGTGATGGTGATGTGGGTGCCGCTGGTGATTACCATGTTTCGCAGCTCCTCCGTGCGCGTCTCTCTCTCTCTCCTCTCTCTCCTCTTCTCCCTCTCCCGGTAAGAGTTGACAATAAATCCCTCTTCACTGGTGCGTCAAAAAAAAAAAAAAAATTCCACGTGCACACACGCGCGCGCGCGCACTGCCTCAGCCGCGCCAAGGAGAGCGCATCCCATCCCGTGACATCATGCTGACTCCGTGGGATGACACGGGAAGGTGCTGACAGCAGGAAAAAAACCCACGGAGCGTGTGGAGAGTTGACGAGGGAATAGGCTGCTGTCAGTGCGGGACCGTGGAGGGAGAGGGAGCTCATTGGTGGCGCTCGGCGGCCGTGGGACGTGATGGGGACGCTCCCAAATTGGGTCGGTGGTCATATGTCTGTCAGGTCGCTTCCTTATTTAGAAGGAAGGTGTAAAAACAGGCCCACTTGTCATCGGAGACAAGTGGGCCGCCGTCGCCGCCGTCGCCGCTTCTCCCTTCAAGAAGTTTCCCCGTGGAAAGCTGCGTTTCTCTGCCCCAGACCCACGCACCTCCGCCGGTCACGTGCGGCCGCGGCGCGTCAGGCGCAAAGATCAGGGTTCAGGACCTCAGTGTCCGCCCTGCTGCTGACGTGTCCTTGAGCAAGACACCAGCAAGAGTCCCCCCACCCCACCCCTTCCTTGCTCCATGGCGAGGTAACGGAGGCCCAGAGTGGCATTCTAATAAAGTATCGTGTTTTTATAGGTGCTCTGTGACACCCCCCCCCCCCCCCCCCCCCATGGAAGCACAGGACATTGAAACAGTCTAAACATTGAAATCCATTGACCCTCTGGTTGGTGGAGCACCCTCTTTATCTCCAGAGACACAGCTGCTACTTATAATGTCGTCTATGATCATCATCCTCTAATATCGGTTTGCATTTACGATAACGGGGAGAAAAGCAACGTGCATATGAAAGCTGCCATGGGGACTCGTTTAGTACTTTTGGACAAAGTGTGTATTTTGACAGACATAACATTCTGACTCTTGAGGGACGTTTTAGAAGGGGGAGGGGCGGGGGGTCCCTGTTTGAAGATTTTAGAAAGTGTATATCAGATGGTAGAGTAACTAACATCATCAAACCTCATAAAGTTTTTGGTAATCAGGTTGGGAACACAGATGTGAGTGCGGTCTTCAGTTGGATCCAGTCTTTGATTGTGTTAGAGCCAAGTTTTACGATGCATTAACAGCTGTATGTGTGGCTGGAGAGAAAAGCTATTGTGAGAGTTGTCATTGTGATGGGACTTTGCTGAGGTCACTGTAAACACAAGTGGTTTTACTCAGTATTAGCATTAATGATGCAGAGCATATGCAGAATGTAACATCTGTTTGTGTGTCCTCTAGGTGTCCAGTCTCTTCAAAGATGGAACAATAGGAGGGAACATCAACATAGTGATTGTGGGTCTGGTGCTGCTGGATGAAGAACAGGTGAGCAGTGGTGTCAGGTGAAATCTTCCTGTGACCCGAATGTCAGTGTATCAAACCACACTGGACGTGGATTGTTAAAAAAATAAAAATAAAAAAAAAATAAAGAAAGGGATGGAGCGGCAGGGGCAAGATCTCACCACCACGTGTCTGACCAATCATGTGTCAGCTGTCAATCACAATGTTTCTTATTTGATCACATCACCAATTAGAGTCTGGCTGGATAAAGACAAACACCCTTAAATAACAGAGATGCCTTATGATGTCTTATTTTGGTCCATGTCCAATTCACTAACATGGAGGAGGTGGCAAGACGTGCAATTTGAAAATTAAGAAAAAGAAAAAGAAATTGTGCAGACTAAGTGAAAAGTAAAACAGGGGATGAAGTGGTGAGGGATGATTTATACTTATTTTAAGCACCCTGACCTTTGTTATCAACAACATTATGGAGCCAGGGATGGGCAGGAAATACTTATTTGTCTGTTTATTTGTTGTACCTGGAGGTCGAACTCCCGCGGGTCTCTCAGAGATTTTCCCGGCCCCGTCCTAACGACCGAGGACTTTTACAGTGGTTAATTATAGGCTGTGCATTTCCTGGATGTTTGCCAGATTGAGGAGGGAAATTCTCATGGAGGGCAGGACATGGCAGGACAGCATGAGAAAAAAGAGATGGGGAGGAAGAAGAAATAGGACGGTCACATGTCAAGCAAGAGTCTTTATGAAGACTATGTATTGTTGCCATGCTGCTTTTAACATGCATGTGAAACGTCAATTTTCTTCAGAAGTAAACAAGAAACGATCGTTTAATCCAAAAATGATCAAAGATTTCATTTCAAAAGATGCATGTGGTTTTTAGTACTTTCACCATTGAAGTTCTGTCTTTATAGCCATCTGTGTTCTTTCCAGTACAACAAAACAAAAACTACAGAACTGATTTTGTTGAAATTAGTCAGAAGGGTGACGCCTCAAAACGCGTCAAAAAAGAAATTGTTAATTTTTTTAGTCGATTTAATCAAAAACAAATTTGTGCTTCAGCTACAAAGCTACGCAGTATCTTTTGCCAGGAACAGACCATATGTTGACCCTTGACCCAAAGATACGCAACCACCTGCTGAGGTAACGCAGACCACGAGAACTGTTATTGGTTCACGTCTCCCTGCTCCTCCCCACCATCTTCGAAACCGTTGTTCTGAAGTAAACAAACGCGAGGGCAAAAACAGCTGAAGAAGAAGAGGTGACACTACACAGCCACCAGCGTTTCTGACTAACGCCCACCAGCATGTTGGCGGAGTAACTGCTGAATGACTAAGACACACCATGCACAATGATGAATGCTCACAGCTCTGCATTTTATTGCATCGTCTTGAATCCAGTAGCATGATTTGGCCTTCAGATGTTAGTCCCAGGTTTTTTATTTTATTAATTGAATAATTAGTTAATTTATTGGAAGGGTTGCTGTACAAGAAACAAAGCAGATTTTTAACAAAAAGTTTTGCCAAAAAACATGTGCGTGCACATATGGAAACTAAATTTCCACAATATGTAATTTCATGATAAAGTAGCCAATCAGCCTTGATGGAGGTAAGTGATTCTCCTTCTAATATGTAGGTTGTTTTCCAAGTAGAGAACGAGATATGGTCATGGGATTTCACTGAACTGACTTTTCTCCCCGCTCACGTCTGCACTTTGTTCAGTTTTCAGAAAGACAACACTGTCTCTTGCGTCCTTCTGTCTGCTTCATCACACAGGAAGGTTTGGTGATCAACCACCACGCAGACCACACACTGAACAGCTTCTGTCACTGGCAATCCACTCTGGGAGGCCGGGAGGGACGCCACCACGACCACGCCATCCTCCTGACAGGACTGGACATCTGCTCGTGGAAGAACGAACCCTGTGATACCCTGGGTAGGTCTCTGTTACTCTGTCCATCCATGTGCTGCTGACGAACAGGAGGAGGAGGACCCTGTTTCAAACCAACGCCTTAAAAAGTGAAGGTCCAAAAAGTCTGACAATGGAAACTTGTTAGTGTTTCCACAGAGCCACATGTTTGCCAGCTGTGTTTTCTGCTTCATTTATGTGTCGCTCTTGATAGAAATATATCGTTCTCTTTTGTCGCCTGTGTCTTTGTGGGAATACGCCCTGGCTGTTTGTCACGCGGTGTGACCCGGCATCACATCCCCCAAACCAGATGTTGAAGAGATCTGCAGCTTTCAGATCTTTTCTCACATATGCATGTAGTAATATGGACTAATATAAAGTTTACAGGAGATAAAATTATGAGCAGAGGGGAAGAAGGGATCAGGCAATTATGATGGAATTTGACTCGCTGAACTTTGACAAAGCACATTTCATTCAGCTGTTTCAGATCCAGGGAAAATAATGCACATGTGAAAACTAAACAAGTTGAGACAATGAAATATGCCAATTCTGCTTTCACTTATATTACAGAGTCAGTCACTTTTTACACACACACACACGCCGGACACACACACACCCACACACAGGCACACATCACACATGCACACATCTAACAAACTAACGACAGCTTGTTTGTGGTAATGACAGTGCCAACACATTGTTGGTTACCACACTGTGAGAAAAAAATGCACACATGCATATTAACACACACACACACACACACACACCCACGCTACCCTCAAACTGACTTCAAAGTGTCACTGTCACACTGACATTAGAACCTAACCATTGCCCAGTTTAAAGGCATTCATATCTCTCTCTCTCCCCCCCCACCCCCCGTCTCTCTGTGTGTGTGGTCGAAAAAATAGTTCACTAAGACTCATTCCCAAGGGTCAGAGCCTAAATGACCATTAGCACCATCGCTCGGGGTCAGAGTTAGTGTGCGTAGCGGCTCTATCCCTCAGTGTTTGCCTGCATATTTCAAAAGCAGTGTATAAAACCAATGATTTACCTCATTGCGGACACATAAACATCAGTTCACACAATCAATCTGCCTACTTATGTACTGTACATGCACTGTGTAGTATCACCATTCACATTAGTTATGTACATGAGAACGTAATTTCAGGGGCTTTAAATACAAGTCGTAAAATAGGAAAACACGAGGCTGAATTCTCCCCCATGCAGACAGTGAGAGACGAAAACATTAGTGGAGGCCCCCGCGAGAATTATGGAGTTTGATTCAGGGCCAGGGTTCCTGAGTGTCTGTGAGGAGAGACAGTGGGAAGACAGAGGGGGAAAGGAGGACAGTAACGGGGGGTGCATAGTAAAACGGAGGTTTGATACAGGACCATGGATATGAGGCAGCAGTGAGGACAGAGAAGTGAAAGGTAACGAGAGATCAAGGGTCTGTGTTTATGTAGAGCTTAAGCAGGTCTTTACCGTACAGTTCACATTCACCCAGTCACACAAACGATGGGTACATGGGACAATGTGGGGCTCAGTGTTGCCCAAGGATAGTGGAATGGGGAAGGTGGAAGTTGAACCTCTGACCCTCTGGTTAGAGGACAGCTCCTCTTGCCCGTCAGCCAAAGCTTCCCCCAGATCCGGAGAGGTTCAGATCTATGGATTTCAACCAAATGAAAGGCTGTTAGATCTTTTTAATGTATGCAGCCAGTAACAAACAAGTCATGTCAGAGATAGTGTTACAGACGGGAAATTAAAAGACACTGCAGCAATAGCTGAGAATCAGACACAAAATACAAATGATACAAATTGTGGCGGACTGAGAAGGAAAATAACGAAAAACGTACAAAACAAAAACTAGATTTCAAAAATAACTCATGTATATCAAGTGCATATCAAAAACAGTGTCAATTTAAAAATGAACATTGAAATCTTCATCAGGGATGAACACGTTAAGATGAACCTATATTGCAGAACTGTTCCATTGATGACAATGATTCCTTCTGAGAATTTCCCCGAAACATCGACACAGGACAAAGGACGACAACATTCCAAGTTTAGAGTGCTTAATAATCCACGCTCGACTAATGTGCTGCCTGCACCAGGTCTGGTGTCACAGGGAGTGGGGGTCTATTGAATGGGTAACATCCCTTTATCAAGGCGGCCCCATCAATGCCCAAACATTAATGTGCAGTGGCTCGGCCGTGTTCAGACCCACGGTTGTACGATACAATAACAATGATATGACATCATACAGCTTTCAAAGGATGGGAGCCTGGGATTAACCCACAGAGTGAGCGGGCAGGTCATGATCAAGCATGAGTTGATGAGGTGCTAATGTGGATCCTATTCAATCCGACTTGTATCCCAGGAACTGTTATGAGCAGCAAGTAAAACTGCGTGACGATTGTATTTTATAGGTTTCGCCCCAATCAGCGGGATGTGCAGCAAGTACCGCAGCTGTACCATTAATGAAGACACGGGCCTGGGTCTGGCATTCACCATCGCGCATGAATCTGGACACAAGTAAGGATTTCTAATGTTTCGAATTGTTTCTATTTGTATGTGCAGAAATATGTAGCACAGTCATCACAACTTGACCACGTCTCAATATCTGTCCCTCTCTTTAAATCTTAAATCCTCCAGTTTTGGGATGGTCCATGACGGCGAAGGTAACGTCTGCAAGAAGTCCGAGGGCAACATCATGTCTCCCACATTAGCCGGCCACAACGGCATCTTCTCCTGGTCCGACTGCAGCCGCCAGTACCTCAGCCGCTTCCTGAAGTAAACAGCCTCATTTCCTTTTCTAACCATTGTAAGGTTTTGCTTTTGTTGCTCTTGTGAATAGCACAAAGATACTTGATTTAAGCAGCACTTACTTTGAGTGCTTACATGTACGGCCCACGCTGCGTAAAAGAGTCAAAGTTTGCATCGGCATGGCACATTAAAGAGCAATGAGTGGATCCCCGGTGCCAGGTACGTGCTCATGCAACCAAAACAGAAAGGGCCGTATCAGTTTGTGAGGGCAATGATTTCAACAAAAGCTTGTTCATACACACTGAGTGTACATCATTCCGCATGTGTTACGAATAGATGAAGATGTGGGCAGCGGATACATCAGTTTCAAAAATGGCCGTGCATTTAGAAACTGCATTTATGTTAAAAAATGATTAGTGGGCCTGTTCTATTTTCTGAACGCAGCCGTGCAGCCTGACAAGCTGAAATATACAGTCAACAAGGCAACGCAATTCAGTGATATGTGCTGCCACAGTGTCGTTTTACACAACCTGAGCTGAGGCGTGTGATGGAGAAGGCCGTGTTCGTGCGGCGTACATTTGTCATGCACGCAGACCGCTCGCCCCAGCCAAAACACAAGCATCATGGATGTAGCGTGTGTGTATGTGTGTGGGTGTGTGTATGTGCGTGTGTGTGTGTGTGTGTGTGAAACCAGAGCACCCAAAGCCAGTGCCCTCCACTAAATCTACCAGTGTGTTAAGTGAAGTGTCAGGTCTGTACAGTGGGAGCAGTGGAGACGCTGTATTTCCTCGCTGACTTATTAGAGCTGGTGTGACCTCATCCTTGTTAGCCTGTCAGCCTTATATTAAACTCCCATCAGAACCCCCCGCCCCCCCCCATCCCCGGCCTCCCACCCTATGTCTGCTCCACTGAAACAACTTTCTCCTTCATCCTATATAATCACCGCACGGTGCATAAATGCTACGTTTCATAATGACCTGTGTGTTATCCTTTTGGCTTCATGCGACTCCCACCATGCCTCTGCCTGCAGCAGCCTTGAATGAAGGTGTTTTCATTTCACACCACACCGTCTCCTCAGCCGGCCGTGACCGAGAGCCGGCTGCCAACCGTGTTTCTTTGTCGTGCGGATAATGCGGATGAACAACTTTCACCGCAGAGGAAGCAGAATCTCCTTAAAAGCCACTTGGAGTCGGGTTTGTTTGGTGAAAGCTATTAAAAAGTCGGTGACACGTAAAAAGCCACGAGATTCCAGAGTGATCACATTTCATTTCCCGGAGTCAGACTGAAAAGAAAAGGGCACAGTTTGCATAAGAAACCCCCCTGAAGTCGGCATCTGTATCTCCTGTAAAACTCGTCATCTCTGGGTTTATTTTAACCAGGGTTGTCAAATTCATTCTCACAGATTGTTAAGCGCTTGCACTTGTCGGGCATGAGCGTTACACATAAGGAATATAAGTCTGAGTGTAAGAGTAGTACAGAATAGTATGCAAGATAAGATAATATAAAATGACGTAGGTGCAAAACACATGTGCACAGATTGAATGAGACTGTAAACATGGAATCCGACAGCGAAATGGAATCCAAGATTAACCTGATAAAAGAGTGAACACAAACGGTCAATATTGGCCAACATACGCACGTGCCCCATCTCTGACGAATCACATGGAGATCCTTCGTTGTCCTTCGTCATTTCATTGTGAAATGATGAAAATTGCCTCAAGCTCATTTTATACTTTGTTGACTGTTGGCAGGTCAGCAGTTAGTCAGAGTTGAGCTGGGGCTCGCGGCCCTAGCGCTACCTCTGACTCCGCCCCTTGCATTTAGGCAGAGCCAGCTGTTCATTGATCACCTCAGGAGATGAGGGTATAGTGATGATAATATATTGTTGTATTTGGCCAATACGTTCAAATCTGCCCTGCACGCTCCTTATATTGTAGGTTGATTTTGTCATCAACATTAACAATGACTTTCATGTGTCCACATAACATGATATCACCATCTTTGGAAACAATTTGAGAAATGCCCTGCATTTCTGTGTCTGGAAGACATGAGTCAGCAGATCTGCAGGGAATCCTGGAAAACAATGGGTGCTTCACAGACTCGTCCTTTTTATCTGCAGCTGATGATAATCATGGGTTGTCTCGTGCTTCCAGCTCACATCAAATCCGTCAGTGACTCCTCCTAATGAGCTCCACTGACCTTGTAATTAAATGTGTGACTCACTGCCGGCGTGCCCACGAGCCCGACTTGCGCGCATGCCGACACTGATGTCTTTTTCAGAGATTTGATGAAGTGAATAACGCAGGATATCAGAATATTGCACTTGCAGGACAGCCATTGTTCCCTGCAGACACACAGGACCCATAAAGCAATGGAAGATCACACACACACACACACACACACACACACACACACATACACATGCACACACACATATACACACATTTATTCTGCTAAAGCAATCAGGACCACTCACTAGCACATGAAACTTTTCCAACATATTTTGCCTTTTCATGCTCTTTCCAGCATATTCTTGTATTATATTCCCTGCGTCTGCAGCGTTTAAGCTGTAAAACATCTCTGTATAGTCACC
This sequence comes from Chascanopsetta lugubris, assembly GCA_016785325.1. NCBI lineage: Eukaryota > Metazoa > Chordata > Actinopteri > Pleuronectiformes > Bothidae > Chascanopsetta > Chascanopsetta lugubris. The sequence goes on along the minus strand of JAFBJT010031368.1, from coordinate 58,441 downwards.
ACCGATATCAGCTAACATTGGAAACCCCCTGCTGGTCTGAGGATATGAGCGATATGGGCAAGGATTTTTAAAAAATTTTTTTATGTATATCTGTCATAATTGAGCGTCTGCTGCATTAAACCCGTTACTCTCTGGCTTTGAATTTGGCACCTTGTTATGTCTCCATGGCAACACTCTAAGATTCTCTACATAGTGGAGAACAATGGAAATCAACAGACTGACACTCTGCGTCGAGGCCCCGAATCACACGTCTGCATTACGTGCTGTATATCATTGAAGTTGTTTTAATATTAGTGATTAATGTGACCCCCCCCCCCCTATATATTTGTATTCCCTCTCTCCTTCCCTGACCTTTTTACCTGCACTCCCCTGTCTCTGTTTTGCTCACTCCCTCATTCCTCTCCTCTTTTTTTTCTCCTTGTCTCTCTCTCTCTCTCTCTCTCTCTCTCTCTCCTCCAGTTCTGCCCAGGCCTTGTGCCTATCAGATGAGCCCCGAGCCATCAAGGAGTATCCGTACCCCGAGAAGCTGCCTGGCGAGCTGTACGACGCCGACACGCAGTGCAAATGGCAGTTCGGGGAGAAGGCCAAACTCTGCACCCTCGACTTTAAAAAGGTAAAATTGATTTTGGCTCAGTTGTGCCTGCTTTTGCAAATGTGCAAAAAAAAGAACCCATGCCATGATTCATCCAGGGGTTTTCTCACCACATTGCTGGCACATGCTTAATTAGCTCTGAAAACAATCTGATGGCAGTTGGAAAAAGTATTCGAGGAAGGGATGCAGAGAATGAGATAGAGGAAAATGGGCAAAAGGAAGAAAAAGAAAAACACACATACGCGGGACACACACTGAGAACACACAGCCGCAACGCTGCCCATGAAATGCTCACTGGGATGCACGACTATATATACACACTGGCGCGTTGCCAATGGGAATTGCTTGGGGTTGCTCTCCCATTGACTCATTACTGCTGATGATGTTTGAGATGCACCACGTTCGCCCTCTCAGGATTTGGATTGCACCGTTGTTTCTAGACAGTTTTAGCGGCGCAGTGTCCTGCCTCCTTCATTTTCTTCCCAGATGCCTCTGCTCGTCTGTGAAAAGCTGACTCTGGAAAATGTCCAGACCAATATTGTTTGTCATTGTCCACAGGCCACGCCTTAAATCAGCATTAGGGAAACCATCCAATAATGATTGTTTGTGGCTACACGTGTAGCAGCGAAGTGACTCAGAGCCATGCTTGCACTTGTCGGGCATGAGCGCGCATCAACAAAGAGATAATAGTCAGTTGGTAGCCGGTCATGGTCGCCTGAGATCGCTGTGCATGTGGAGCCTGAGCTAACGTCGGCCGGTGAGCTTGTGAGTGGTCGTAGCTCCGACCAGGTTCCAGCGCAATGTAGTGAGCTTTGATATGAAATAAAGTTGTTTGTTTACGGACTCCATTTCTGAGGTATCGTACCTTTGCTGCGGTGCCACTGTGAGCCAGACATTTGGCTCCGGAGCGAGAGCACACGAGAGCTGCATCACACATCGATGACATTTCCCTAGAATCGCACGACCTGAGTTACGTTTGCTCTCGGACCATAGGTTGAAAACCCGCCTTTTCACGTTGGCTTTTGGTACTTGGTAGAGCGTTAAAAAAAAGTACGTTTAAACAAAACGGTTGACCAATCTACCTACGACAGTGTAAGGGCAGTTAACCCAAATCACCCTAACCCTAACCTGTTCCAGAGACCAGAGGTTCGAAATGTCAGAGGGGCGCTCAGCTGTATTTGAACTCATCATACCGACACCTGGTATCATCCTCTCCTCACCTAAACACAGAAACATCCCTGCTTTATTTCAACATTAAGATATCTGAGAATGTTTCCCCCGGTGCTTTTGGGTTTGGCTCGTGCTCCTGCACCTGGTAGCAGCAAGGTGCACAGGACCCAGAATTCCCCAAGCAGCCGTCACGCTCACCGTCCATCCAGACACTTGTTACTCATAAAAACACCCTCGAATCGGCCTCGGCGGTGCAGTTCACTTTGTAATTAAATCATATTTCATGGACGTTCTTGGCAGGCGTTGGCGAGATAAGGCACCAGTGGAGCGGCCAAATGGAACTCTCCGTGGCGTTTGTGGTCGTGATAGAGCTCGGTTACCCTGGTGAAAAGCAAAATAATACATAAGGGTGTTTTTCCCTCCTTCTTTCTTCCTCACCTCTCCCCGTCTGTCTTTGTCTTCCAACATTTTTTTGACAACTTCAAAAAGTTCCTGAGCAAGCAAAACAGCTGGACAAATATAGGCCTTGGGATGAATTCCAGGGTGGCTTCTTGGCAGTGACGGGCTGAGGCGTCTGAGGTGCCTGTCAGCATCTGCACCGAGTTGTCCGAATCTGATATAGGCATTCGTACGGTTATGGAAATGGTGGTAAAATGCGGCGGGATGTGTTTCTCAGGCTACGCATGCAGGGAAACCACCCAGTATTCCCCTCTGAGAAGCCCAGTCATGGCGTCTTGATCCTTTAGTCAGCAAAATATGCTTTCTTATCAGATGGCTTCATCCCTTAATGTCTGTATCTTGTACTATGTATGTTGTAAAATGCATGCACTTTATCTCCCTCATGTCTCTGCAAGCAAAAAAAAAAAAAAAAAAGTCCATAATTTACTGTCATTGATTCATTGCATTGCTTGTGCAATAATTCCTTGGACAACATTTCATGTATGCTCCCTCTTTTTTTCCCGCTCTCTGTCGTTCCTCGCTACTGAAGCATAAATATTTTTGGAGCGTCAAGGTTCCTGCACACTGATAGTTTGCCAGAAGATTGTTATTCAGACAATCACCAGTCCCCAAGTTTGTATCAACATGTCTTAATGGGTCCCAAGAGGCGGCACAACAGTGCAACAGTGATTTGTTGTTCTTACTGCGAGAGCTTTGTTTACAGATGTTGCGAGGAGATTCTAAAATTAGTCGTATCTCAGGGAACTCACCCTTTGTTGTTCTGTCTTGCTGTTTCAGGACATCTGCAAGGCTCTGTGGTGTCACCGCGTCGGGAGGAAATGTGAGACCAAGTTCATGCCAGCCGCCGAAGGCTCCGCCTGTGGCCCCGATATGGTGATTTACCTCGTTCTTACTTTGTGCATATGCTTGTTAGCGCACATGTGTGTGTGTGTGTGTGTGTGTATGTGTGTGTGCATGTGTGTGTGTGCGTCTGTGTATGTACATGGTTTTATTAATGCTCTGTGACCTTCGCATTGGTTATGTTCCTTTTCATGTTTGGAGAGGGATCAGCATACGATGTCTGTGGTCAATGGAAGTCAATGCAGTGTGCTTTATAGAACAAGGGTACAATCCTGCACAGAGTCTCCTGTTGTATTTACAGACTCTGTAGTTTTCTGTGGGCTTCTCATCCCGAGGGCCAACAGGAGAGAGTCTACAGATACTCCAGAATCACATGACGTTGCCATGAGAGTCTATTGAGTTTCATTAGATTTTTATCCATCATTTCTCTGCCAATTCGTTTGGTCATGCCAATAAGACTTCCAACGTCCATGGGCACGCAGCTACTATTTTTCTTATTCACCATCCGCTCATGAGGTAAAGCTTCCCTTTAATCATGAAATCCTTAGGAACCTTTGTTCCGTTTTTTGTTAAAGGAGCCAAAATAATTCTTGGAGTTAACTCTCCTTTGAGAAAATCTTTTCTTGGTTTGTCAAATGAGGACAGCATGTGCTGGGTCCCCCCCCCCTTCAATTTAACTGTTGCCAGTGCTTTGCTCCATGGTAATTTCTAAACAAATAAATCCACAAATAAAAAGGCGGTAAACAAGAGTCTCGCACAAACACTGCACTGCAGTTTTGGTGAGAAAATGTCCTCCAACAAGAAAAAAATCAGTAATAATGGTGACAATGAAAATGTATTGAAAGTCTTTTGGTTTGTTTTTTCCACTTGGCTGTGGCAAACATCCACCAATAAATGGAACATCTGTGTTTAAAGCCATGATTTGTCATGTAGACTGGGGGTCTACATGACGATGTGCCCTTTAGCAAGACAGTGATCATCAAAGGGTCCAGTGTTGGCAGTGGTGTGAGTGGTGCAGTGTGTGATGAGTGTGAATGAACGTGTGTGTGTGTGTGTGAGTATGTGTGTTGATGATGATGTCAGTTCAATTCTTTTATCGTCCGTTAAAGGTGCAGTGTGTACGATTTTGGTCATTTTTGTCACTTCTCTGGGTAGAAAAAAATATTACATACATATATACGTATTTTCATAATCACCTAAATGGATTTGTGTCCCCATTACCCTTAAATGAGCCCCTTAATGTATGTTTACATGAGGAGCTGGCCCTCTCTACGGGGGCGGCCATGTTTTTACAGTAGCCCACAGTGGACATACGAAACATTTTTTTGTGTTTAAATGACAACTGGGGTCTACCATTGGTTCTCCTGCATGTTCAGACAGGGTGAGGTGATGGAAACAACATGGAACTTCACCTCTAGATGTCACCAAATCTTACTTACACTGCACCTTTAAAAACATAAAAAGCAGGACATTTATATTGTCATCTCTCCGTGAGGAGTTATGGGGGATTAACAGATGTCCAACGCAGAGGCAAACACATTCACACTCACATGCAAGAGTTACCTCCCAGTAGTATATTCTGAGTAGACGGTGTAAATCATAACATTTCATGTAGTGAAAGGGTTAAGTGGATGGAGATGTCTTGGAAGTATTATTTATTGGCTGTTATAGAGTCGTGTGATGATACATTGGCTCATTTCAAGACGAGAGGCCTTGAACTGTCTGAAGCCTCACGTCCTCTAATGGCATCGTTTTACACGCCCATGTCCTCGTCTCCTCGCGCACACCAATAAAAGCACTTTTAAACTGAGTGAAAAGGTTGATTCTATTTCCTTTCAGATTTGAGGTCATTCAAGTGCGGCACCAATAAAATCCCAGTACTCTCCGTCAAGGTACCAGGCCACTGTCACCCTGCCTCAGGGAGCAGCTGCTATGGGTTTGTTGCTGATACGGCAAAAATACACGATGGGGGTCAGTGCCAAAAAGCAATCTGTGCTCTTTATTTATTCTTTGTGGGCTTTTTCCCCCCTGCCTCCTCCTTCTCTCAAGATGATTCTTCCCCCAAGGCTCACATTCTCTCTCTCCCGCCCCCTCTCCCCCTCACAGCCCCTCATCGGCATTTGCTTCTCACTATATTGAACTTGATGGTTTAATCCCGCCCTCTCTCTCTCCACGGGACAATTAACTCAACACAAACAATGACAGGCTCACTTAGGAATCTGTGGCACTCAGCCGCGAGGGGAAAACTGGGGGGAAATCAGCTGTTCTCGCTCGCAGCCGGGGACTGCGAGATTAGTTAGAGGTGTGTGCATGAATATGTCTGTGTGTGTGTGTGTGTGTGTGAGAGAGAGCGTGTGTGTATGAGTGTGTGTTGGGGGGGGGGGTCTTTTTCAGGCATGAGCACACAGCTTGGGTGTGTGTGTGGGTGTGGGTGTGGGTGAGAGGGAGAGCGTGGGCGTGGGCGTGTGTGTTGGGGGGGGGGGTCTTTTTCAGGCATGAGCACACAGCTGAGCATTTGCCCAATATCACTTATACACAGGTGATTTATGCATGTACTAAGTGTGTTTGTGTTTGTGTGTGTGTGTGTGTGTGTGTGTGTGTGTGTGTGTGTGTTTACACTTAACATGTGTTTGTGTCTTTGGAAGTGTGCGCCTTCACTGTGCGCCAATTGTTTGTGAGTTTACTTTGCATGTTTTTTTGTTTCTGTGAGCACAGTGTGTACTTTTACTCATGTGAGTGTGTTTGTGTGTGTATGTATATATAATGTGTTTGTGTGTGTGTGTGTGTGTGTGTCTTTGCAAGTAAGTGTGTGTGTGATCCCTGCAAGGTGATTTCCAGTGTGCTGTGACTGATGTCATCTTGACATGTTTGCAAATCCAGTCCATCACTGTAACTGGAAACAGCTCATGACATGATGTTACTTTCAGAGACTTTCGATTTTGTGAATCCCTCTCATGTCGCATTCAAAGAGTGTGAGTGAAGCGTCCCTCATTCACAACACCCAGTTAACTCGATACTTCACCACTCTGCCTCTTTGAGCACAGCGAATACATAGAGCAGCGGGAGTAATGTTTGTCCTGCTGCCGCCTCATTGTTTCATGCAGCGCTCTCCTCTCACATAACTTTCCACACAGGCTGTAGTTCGATATTCCTCGAGGCAGCGTCTTGCCTGGTTACCTCATGGATCACATTTGGCAACGGCCACGAGTAGAAAGTCGGTCCCGACTAGATGCCCCCCCCCCGCCCGCATATTCCCCAAGAAATCAGCAGCGACCGGTTTGTGTGAAAGATTGTCATACTGGATGAACATGGGAAAAGTGTCAAAGAAACATACCGTGAAGAAAAGCCCAGTCCGATTGGACTTCTCTCCAAAAGTACGTAGAAACCAGATATAAATACTAATAAACAATCAGGAGGAGGCACATGCCCCACCCTGCCCACTGATTCGCACTGGAAAGAAGTGAAATTATCTCACTCTCTTGGCAGATATTGATTGTTTTGAACTCAAATTGTTTAAAAGGATGTTTTTCAGCAGTGAAGAAACTCTGCAGCGTTGATTTCTGGCTCCACTTGTTTCAACCTGCGCCGTGTTTTTGTAATTTTTTCACTTGGACTGTTTTTAGAAGGAAGAAAAATGGAAGCAGAAGGTAACTTGAAATGCAGCAATGACAGAGGAAAACAGATCCAAATATATTAGTTTAGCGGGCGAATATTCCTTGACACAGTTTTTTCCACATTTACACTTCAGTTGTGTTTGGCCTAAGCTTTGTTCATTCTGACTGATGACAGCATGAGGCAGAGACAGTCCAAAAAGCAAGACAACCCAAGTTTCACTCCGGACCATGAGTAAATAGAACAGCAGTTAAACCTGAGCGCTGTCTCTGATGGGTTTGATTAATTCACTAATGGTCAATGTAAAGGGGACATTGACGGGGTCCTCTGAAACAATTGTCTTTTCCCCTCTCTCTCTAGTGGTGCCGAAGGGGCCAGTGTGTCAAACAGGGCGACGAGGGCCCGAGGCCTCAGCACGGCCAGTGGTCAGAGTGGTCGCCTTGGTCGGCCTGTTCGCGGAGCTGCGAGAGCGGAGTCTCCTACAGAGAGAGGCAGTGCAACAACCCCAGGTAAAGATTCACTGTGCACTCGGGAGAACGCACATACGTATGCGTGGGACATCAACAAATACATGTTCTATTGTGTCTTCTTGTCAAAAATGATCAAAGATGTCTGGGTCTGTAACTCGATCCAGAACAGCACCAGCATGCATGTCACGTATTCTTTTCCTGAGGTTTTGTGTGGATCCAGCCAGTAGTTTTTCTTTACTCTTGCAATCACAGTCGTGGACAAAAATACTAACAAACAAAAACAGGGTTGGAAACATAAACTCCCCAAGACAGGTAACCGGTGCAGCAGTGCGAGCAAAGAGCAAAGATGACCGAAATAAACTGTGTTTTGTGGCTTTTTTAAGTGGTGTTGTGGCTTCTGGATTTGGATTTTCAGTCATAGAGGGAGACATCTTGGCCCCTTTAAGGCATAGGCTCTCTGAATGTATCATGAAAGATCTGCATATCTATCAAAGAGCATCTCAAGACATGTGATTAAAAGTATGAAACTCCAACACATGGATCTGTTGCTGTATCACTTATCAGTTAGTCCCATACTCATCAGTCGCTCTGGATTATTCAAGCTGCCAGTGTCAATCAGTGGGCCTTGTGTTATCCCAAATGCAGGGCCCTCCTCTTCATCATGCCATGCCAAGATCCTGACAAGTGTTGGGCTCAATTAAACAGAGACATCGAACCAAGGGATGGGGGAGGAAGGATGGGGGTGGGGGAGGGGAGGAGAGGAGAGTTGTTTAAAGAGATGACAGAGGAGGGATTAAAAAACGGGAAGATGAAACGTGGAGATGTAAAGGGAGGGAATCTGAGGGGAGGGGTAAGTGACAAAGTGATTGGAGGGCTTATAGAAGATGTAATTGTCCTGTGTGGGGCATTTTATGGAACATAGCCCGGGGTTGTACACCTGTGATTGGATGAGACTTCAAACACACGCGTGCCACACACACACACACACACACCCGCACGCGCACACACACGCGCACACACACACACACACACACACACACACACACACACACACACACACACACACACACACACACACACACTCACACACACACTGAGCCACCTACAGAGTGAAGTATAGTCACATGGTATTCATACGAAATAGGTTGTATGCATTGGAAATGTTATTTGTGATCAAACAAAATTGGATTGTTGATTGGAATTAAATGACTAAATAATCCCACAAAATAGAAAAAAAAATCCAGTCAACTATGGGTGCTGAAATAGTGCAAATCTCCACGAAGGCTACTGTTGTGTCTCACCTTCTTAAAGTTGTATTTCCCATTCAGATTTATCTTGCCACGTATTTCACAATGAACCTGAAATGAATCCCACACTCATTGTGATGACATGAGGGATCTTGAACCAGCGTTCCTCTTTTGACACAGCTGTATGCAGCTCTGTTTGCCACACGATGATTTGAAACCACGCGTTTAGCCACAAAGTGTTTACCATCCATGCAGACAGTCTGACCTCATGGCTTCTGCTGCAGCTGCTCACATACCATCAAGTGGCATGCGATGGGGCGCACTCTCTCTCTCAGAAACATTCATTCATGAGTCGATGTTCTTTGTTATTACTCCTCTTCCATCCAGAAAGACTGGAGTCAGTTGAGAGAATAGATTTCGAATAGATTCATTTTGATCTGCACCAGAATCCATTGGTTCTTTACCAACTCAAACCACGTTATTCTGCAAAGTCTCCTTGTAATTTGTACAGGTTTTTGTGTAGAAAGCTCATACTTTCATGACTTGACGTGTGTGTACCACCCCCCCCCCCCCCCTTTCCCCCCCCCCCCCCCCCCCCCCACAGGCCTGCGTACGGAGGCAAGTTCTGTGAGGGCTCGTCCAGAGTGCACAAACTGTGCAACACCGAGGACTGTCCCCCCAACTCGGTCAGCTTCCGAGCACAACAGTGTGCCGAGTTCAACAGCAAACAGTTCCGGGGATGGTACTACACATGGAGACCATACACCCGGGTGGACGGTGAGGCAATGGTTTACCAAATGAATCTGGGTTCTAAATGAAGTGTGATGTCAAAAGGGAGGAATTTGTTTACTTTTTACCTCTTTCAACCTGCATGTTCAAGGCTCTAAACATTCTCCCGCTCGTTGCCTCGGGCCTCGGCGTGGTTGTTTCCTCAGATCAAGATGTGTGCAAGCTCTACTGCTTCGCCGAGGGTTACGATTTCTTCTTCGCCTTGGCCAGCAAAGTCAAGGACGGAACGGCGTGCTCGCAGGACAGCACCAACGTCTGCATCGATGGACTGTGTGAGGTAATGCTTCACAAGCAGTGGAGCAGCGAGACCGTGACACGGCTTTATGAAAGCACGAAGGAGAGAAAGAGAGAGTGTGGATGATATCATGTGTGAGATGTCTGAAATGAAGCTGTAAATTCTTTTTTCGAGGTTTTTTTTTTTTTTCTCGCAATGGCTTTAACAGCGGACGACTTCAATAGACGCCCTTGTTGTGCTGTTTCGCGACTGCTTCAAACACTGACCTGTCGCCGCAAGAGGGAAATGATGTTGGCTTTCAACCGCTGTGATTTATGACTCTGTGTGATGTAAAAGTTGTCGTTTTATGGTGATTTTCTACTTTGATACTTTTATAATCTGAGTGGGGGATGTTTCTCTTCACTCCACAGAGGGTGGGCTGTGACCGGGTGCTGGGCTCCGCAGCTGTGCCTGACGCTTGTGGCGTCTGTAAAGGAGATAACTCCACCTGTAAGATCTACAAAGGACAGTACACCAAGCAGCATTACACCAACCGTAAGTCAGACTAATGAACCGTTTTATTTTTTTTTATGATAATTCACAACCTAGCTCTTTTCTTGTCGTTTTACCGCTTAGTGTTTCACAAAAGAAATTCTTCTCAGAGGCCATTACATTACCTCAAAATATCACCATACATTTATTTCACATGTTGTTTTACGTTGAAATACAACACATCTTTGTATTTTCTCATAATACCTTTGTGTTTTCTCACAATACTTTTGCAATACCTTGCAGTCGTTTTGAAACACATCAATGCTTTCGTGTAACCCTCATAGTAATTTGCAATATCTTGCAAGTCTTTAGTTTTGTCCCTTACTACCTTTATATCATCTTGCAATATGTTTCCGTGAACTTGCATTGCCTTGTTTTATCAGCAGCAACTTTTTTATTGTTGTAAATCCGTTTCTGTCGTCCTTGTCAGAGTACTATGGGGTGGTGACCATCCCAGCAGGGGCTCGGAGTATACGGGTGGTGGAGCTGAACACATCCAGCTCCTACCTGGCTGTCAGGGACACCCAGAGACACTACTACCTCAATGGGCACTGGACGGTGGACTGGCCGGGCCGGCACTCCATCGCTGGAACCATCTTTGAATACAAGAGACCTTATAACCGACCGGAGAGCCTCCTTTCAACTGGCCCCACCAATGAGACACTGATCATAGAGGTTAGAGATGGTGACTAAGTATTTGTGCCGTTGCGTTTTTTTGTATAATGCCGAATGGGACATTTTACCATTGACCCCGTGAGCACTATTTTTAGTGTCATCTCTGGATCCTGTGTGTCCCGTAGGTTTTGTTGCAGGGCTGGAACCCTGGTGTCCGTTGGGAATACACTCTCAAGAAAACGGATGAGAAAAAGAACAAACACAGCTACACTTGGGCCATCATACGCTCCCAGTGCTCAGCAACTTGTGCTGGAGGTATGCAAAAGCATGAATGCCAAATCAATTCCTCAACCTTATTGTATCACACAGGAGAAATATGTTTTCCAAACTGCAAAGATCAATGTATTGAAGGTTTGATGTAACTCTTCTGTCTCATTATATTTAGTAGAGTCACATGTTACTTTTTTTGACATTTGTTGCAGTAGATTTCAAAGACAGATGAAAGGAGACAGATCAGCCCTTTTCAATCATCTGGACCAACCCTTTCAGATTACGAGGACAGTTTGTAGATCAATGGATCCTCTGATCTGTAATAAGGCTTTTAGCTGCAGGTTAAATGGAGAGCAGAGCCTTCCCATCATTAGTGAGGGGACATACTTGCCCTGGTGTCAGACTGGTGGGACCTGTTTTTGTCCGATTGAAGACCTGCTCTTACACACGCGCGCACACACACACACACACACACACACACACAGATCCGTTACAGCGTGCAAGCACACACATGCACAGCTTTGACCAGTGTCCTTTGTCCCACCAGGGGCCTCGCATTAAAGTAGCACACACACACAACACACATGCAAAGACTGGCATGGTGATTTGAGGGCAGAGGTGAGAAGATAAAGGTGTGCGTGTGTGTGTTTGTGTGTGTTTGGCTTCATGAGCGTGAACAAAGCCTCCAGTGTAAAGTTCCTGTTGACTGACCCTCCGGGTTAAAGCTCCCCACCCTGGTCTGTGGCGGTCCACCCATATCCACCTCCGCCTCTTTGTGTCCTGATTGTAGGCCGTGATGGGCTGGGGGTCACTTTACCTTATTAAAGAGTGGGACTGACTCAACTGACCTGCATGAGGCGAACTCTGCAGATTGTGACCTTGCCTCTGGCCAAATACCCGCCAGGATACCTGTGAACCAGGGATTCAGGTTTCACATGAAAATAAAACCACGGTCACACCTACATTTATGCTTAGACTCAAAGGATCGAATCGCCAGGATTAGAATCATTACCCTCTTTTATTATTCAACTCTGACACACTTAATGGTACAAATGATATTTGTGTAAATCACATGTCATGTGTCAATGCACAAATTCTTACAGAGGAACATTCTTTGTTTGCAATTGGCTCTGTCACTCTGAATGTCAGTTGAATCTATTGCAACCTGTTCCTCATTCAAGGATTTTGTGAAATAGATTTACAGTTGATACGGTGTTAGGAATTGGATTGGATAAAGAACATATGTAAATGCCACTCTTCAGTGGCAAAAACCCAACTGGGCAAGTGGCACCTCTGGATCCACCCCAAAGACGATACATGTTCCAAACTCCAAAGGATTTCCTTATTGTCATGTTGTTGTTTGTTGTTGTTGTTGTTCTTTTTCTATGAATGGCCAAATGTCCTGTCTGAAAAAAAAAAAAAGAAATCTACAGAGTGCTGAATCGGCCATAACAAATTCCAAGTATGTGTAACATTACTGGCCAATAAAGCTTTCTAGATTCAGATTCTGATTCTTTCCTTCTTAATTGGAAATCAATTTCATATCAGTCTCCAACTATCAAACTGGTGTCAGTGGTACATTTCACGCAAATTATAGTATTATAAAAGTATAATTTATGAGAACGAACCTCCAACTGCAGTAAAACCATCATGTAATTATCTATACTTTAATCTGTCTCAATTTTACAACGAGGTGCAACCAGGTATACAGACTGTCACAGGATGTTTAACTGTTTAACTTTTATGATAATATACTTTTTCCTCTTGATCCCACACAGGCCAGATGAACACCAGGGCGGCGTGTTACAGAGACCTGAGAGCGCAGGTGAACACGTCCTACTGTAATCCCAGATCAAGACCAGCCACCGGACTGATGCCCTGCAACACCCAACCATGCCCTACCAGGTCAGACCCAATGTTACAGATACACGTGCTTGTAATAGAGGTAGTTATGGTTGACGATGATGTTAAGCTTGGTGCAACTCTGGTCATTTCGTTTTGACATCGAATCACATTCCTTGGTTAAAGTGATATGATAATTTGCGACTTCAAAACTTTGTGAATGACCATTGATCATCATTGGAAACTAGTTGGGCCATGTGCTTTGTTTTCCTCATAATCTTTTTGATTCATACTGTTGGACAGAAAAAGAGAAAAATCTTGGTTCTTCTAGACTTGCAGTCTTCAGACTATGTCAGTTATTTGGTTCTCCATTGAACAGTTCGAACTGGGCAGGCTATAATGTGTCCTGTGGGACGTGTGGGAGCCAAAATCATTGTTGGCGGCAGTTGCTCACCATTTTGCACTGGGGTGTTGATGTTGGAGGAGGAGGAGGCAGATGATCAAGTTTGGAGGCCATCAGCCAAACCAGTTGTTATAGTTACACAAGCTCATCATGTGAAGCTCAACTTATCCGCATCTCTCGGTCTCTTCTCTGTCTTTTCGTTGCATTTCGGGTGTAGTCTTTTGTCTCTTCCTCCTCCCTCCCTGCTTCCTGGCTGCCATGTGTTATTGATCTACAACACCTACGCGTCTGTGCAGCAAAGCTCTTTATTGGTCGACTCTCAAACTTCCCATGGTGAATGAAGGGTGTCGGGCCAGCTCTCGCCATTAATGTTCTCCACCCTGTTCCCAGATCCCAGTTGTGCACCTGCTCTGCCATGATGACATGTCGCTCGAAACGAAAAATAACTTCTGGCCATCTCTCGTGTGTGAAACACACCGGGAAGACTGGGGGAAGTTCCAGTGGATACTCTGTCAATGTCTTCATCCAGTTGCGAATGATACTTACACTAAATGTCAGCAAACGTTAGCTTCTGTGTTTGCTCAACACCGCAGGCCAAGGGTTTGTAAATCCCTTCACATGGAGTATCACTGTGGGACCCGAACTCATAACAGATCTTTACTTCCCCGGCTAAATCGAGACGGACCGAGGTCTTTGTACTCCTACACGTATGCGTGCATGCGCATACTCTGCTATATGCAAAATGTAGTGCAAGCACATTTGGCAGGACAGGTTGGTTTGTTTCCAAAACTCTGTGAATCGCAGAACACGTTTGGTTCACGTTCCGCGGTGGTGCGCCAGAAACAAGTTCGAGATTTATTCCCATTCGGTAACAAGAGGAGGAAATATCATCATATCGCTGAGGTTCAATCTCAGGTTTCTGTCACCAAGACGTCTGCTACTTTGATTAACAATTTGATTAACACTGTTAATACACGACGAATCATGACCGACTGTGAGTGAGAGCGAGAGCCGATAATGATCCTGTGGGTTTTGGGGAGTGGTTTGGTGGGATCTTGGCTCTGCTCACTTGGTTTGGTCACTTGGTGTTTACCCCTGACATGCAGGGCCGGGGCAGAGGATCAAAGATCAGCCAACACTGCGTAATGCTGAGGACAGCATATAGGGAGTGGTGAGCCACTCTGCCAGTCAGGACATGTATGATGAAACTTACATAAAGATGCGCTCAAACTCAGAGAGAGAGAGGGGGGGAGAGAGAGAGAGAGAGAGAGAGAGAGAGAGAGAGAGGGAGAGAGAGAGGAGATTCTGCTTTCTACTCTGGTCTTTCTGCTTTCTGTCCCTCATTGGCCACCAAGCATCTAAATACTTGTCACATAAATGCAGTGACCAATAGAGACTCTGTGTGTCACTCCTGCAACAGCTGTTGCCTGAGGTTTCACCTCGCCAGAGTGCTTTTTTTTCAAGTGCTGTTGGAGCAATCATTTCTAAGATATCGTGCAAACAAGATCTCTTGGGTTGACATAACTCTTGCAAGAGAGGAAGGTCACCGGTGCAATAACCTCAGGGGTGCATGCTTCCCTCATGGTCACCAGTTGTAATGGAGAAGCCAAGTCCACTGCCTTGAGAGGTCTTTCTTAGGCTTAAACTATAAACCCCGCCCCTCATTATTACTTGGCTGGCCAAGTTTAGCAATACATCTAAACAGAAAAAGCAGACAAAGGAAGCTTCCTGTTTCCATTGTGCGACTGTCACTGATTTTGGGCCTCATTCTTTATGTTTTGCAAATGTCTACATCTGACATAATACTATATCATGCCTATGTTATTTAATGTAATAGTCTGTTAGCAGGGTTTTTTATTCACTTAAACACCACATGTATGACATCATGGCCAAAAAACCAAGATGGAAAGGGCATGTCCTGTTGATGATCCAATAAAAGGGTTTTGTGAGATCTGTGCTCTTCAGTTTGGCCATGTGCAGTGGGAATGTATAGTATCAGACAATTGAAATACTATGATAGATGGGTAAAGGTGCAGTGTACAATTTAGTCCACACTATGAAAAAAGAGCTCACCTAAATCCTACTCTCTGGACCTTTAAATCTGAATGGGAAAAAAATGAAAAAATTCCATAATTGTACAACTCCATGGTCTTTTCGCAGATTCACAGAGATACAAGCCCATACGTAGGAAACTGATGCACAGGTTACCCATGAGTCACGTCGTCAAGCACCGATTCCTTATTTCTTCTGTTGCACTCTCCGTGTAACCCTAACACTCGTATTCACACAGCTTCAACGTGCAAAGCCAAAGCTCGACACGCCCGTCGTTAAGCCCTAACTGATAATCAATGTTTGGGTTGGGCCTTAAACAAACGAGACAATTACTCTGTCCTTTGTTTAAAATGGTGCAGATAAATCACTCCACAGGTCATTTTGTATCATGTCCTCATCGCCTTTGTACCTCACAGGCCGCTACTGTTAGCCAAGGGCATCTGTACAGCACTGGCCTGCAATGGCTGTTGACATTTTCATAGCGACGATGGACCACAACTATAAACCAAGCGCAGTGAATCTTTGCCGCATTGTAATGTAGAAAGGATGATGATGAGGTATGTAGTGTATTTCAAAAAACAAGAGGATTCATCCTCTGACAGCTACTGTCGAGCCGTCGATTCCTCAGCGCAGAGTATTCCCATGACTGCTCTCGGCAACGGTCGGAAGTGTCGGCCAAATTCCGGCTAATAAAGTGGACGCTGCTGACAAGTTGGTTTGTGAGCAGAGTGGCGTTTTGCTGAGACACTGACCTCATCTTGGTCAGCGTTGCATGCGTTGAATGCGACTTTGTCCCCCAGTGTGTAAAGCTGTTTTACAACGTTGTGGCCGAGCCAAGCCACTTAAAATGCTTTATGAACTCGTGTTATTCGCTAATGGAGGGGCCATGGCAGAGACAAGCACAGTTGAAACCAAGCTGCATCTTTGTTCCTGGAAATTAGAGCCTTTAATCTTGGACGCTTTATAAAATAATAAAAATCAATAGAGGGGAACTGGGGCTCGTAAGAACACCAGACCAATAAAAGGCACAGAGCTTTCAAGCAGTGGTTCGCCGTGGTCGGAACTATACGATTCTACAAGTGTTTTTATTCATTCATTTATTTATTTATTTATTCGCTTTGTCAGCACAGCTATTTTCATACTGGAGGTATCTTTGGCTTTGATATATGCACTCAGGGGATCGCTGATGTTAAAGCAAGTGCTTCATGGGGTTAGGCAAGAGAAAGGACATAATGTATGAATGCAAACACATTTTTTCACATCAACACCAACAACAACACCTTTAGCCTCTTTCATTTCAAAATGAGTAGGTGTACCCAGGTTTTTTGAACCTTGGTAAACCAAGTCTACCCCTCTCTCATTGTCATTAATCACTGTCTCCTCTAGTGTTTTTTTCATTGGTTCCCCTTGAATCAGGAGAAGCTCCCTCGCCTCTCTGTCCCACTAGTATCGCTTCTTGAATGATGAAATAAAAAGGATTTGATAAAAATGTCACAAGTTGTACGAAAATAAGCCCTGCCACAAATATTTACGCCAATGCTCTTTATAAGCTAATGGCCAGAAGAGGATTCTACTTCCCGAGAATTTGCATCGGTATGACAGTGAATGAGATGTTTGTGTTAGCACATGCATGTGGTGTTCCCCTGAGTGTTGATTGATGATGTCAACCTGCAGCACACTAAGGTTTATTTGACCCAGGGATTAATGCTGACTCAGCAGGTTACTATCATGTGTTAGTTACCAGGTCTTAGTGGGTTTTCTGATCAGTGGGAAAGGAGTATTTGTATCCCTCTTTTGTGTGAGACTTATTTTTCAATACTGGTTCTCGCAGACATTATCCAGAGTTCTTACTCAGGGGCTGGAGAGTGTTGGCAGCAGCTGACTTTCTTGTTTTCAAACACACACACACACACACACACACACACACACACACACACACACACACACACACACACACACACACACACACGCACGTCATCATTTCAGAAGATTATCCTAAGTTCAGTGTGTGTCTGTAAGAAGTTTCATTGCATGCACTGCATACACACATTTACACCTAGATATCTAATGCTTCTGCTGTTTGCTTCATGTTACCAACTGCAGAATGATTGGCCATCAGCTGTTGACACACAACACACACACACACACACACACACACACAAAAGAGAAGACAGCGGTCAAGGTATAGTGTCTTGTTACTCCCGCCCAAATGTTCTTGACCTCTCATCAAGATAGTTGATAGTGTCCCTATTGGACCCCACCCTGAAATCAGTGCAGTCAAACCTCCAAACGCACTAGTATTCTTGAACCTCTCTTCTGCTGATATTTCTAGAAAGAATACATTCAAACTTCTCTCTCTCTCTCTCTCTCTCTCTCTCTCTCTCTCTCTCTCTCTCTCTCTCTCTCTCTCTCTCTCAGTGCTTCATGAAGTCATCCCTCTCCCGTTACTCATTCCACTGAGGGTGTCCCAACACCCGCTGCAGAAAAACAAAACTTTCCTGGGTTACAGTATTTACAGGGCACCAGTATTATGTAATCAGCACTGAACTCATGGAATGGCAGTAACATTAGCGTGTATCTCATGTTTTATAGAAACCAACAGCTGCTCGAGGAGGGGATTTTTCCCAAGAAGTGTAAGTGCCGGAATATTTCCCTCTTGCTCCGTTTGTATGTTGTCTCCGTGTTGGAACAGGTATTGAGGGAAAATTCTGCACAGTGACCACAGAGCTGTCTCACACTCCCTGACATGAAGTAGTGACGGTGTTAACACAAACCATACTCCTTGCTATTAAAATAGAAAAATGAGGCCATGTCCTCCAGGGCTTTGTTAGGTCAGAAATGTTGAATGATAATGAGATGATTGTGGTTGATTGTGTCATGCCGTGCAGTCGTTTGTCATTCATTACGTGGTGGTTTCTGCTTTGTTTTCACTGTCACATTCAGGAGAAGCTGGTACTGTGAGCTGCCAGCATTACGAATGATTCCCACCCATGCTAATAGGCTCTGAGGCATTTTGGACAAAGGGGGCGGCAAATGTTATGTTTTGTTAGGGTGGCTACTACTCTGCTCCACCTACACTCAGCCCACTGCTGGCTTGTATGTGGCTAACCATGCTTTTACAACAACATCTTAGTTTCCAATTAATTTCGTGTAAATGTACAGAAAACAAGTATTTTACATGATGGGGAGCTTCATTTTAAGATCACATAAGGACAAGATCATAGGATAACTTTAAGGTAGAGTCTCTAATTGGTTTCCAAAATAATCTCTCACAGCCTAATTGATCACTATCAGTCGATAAAGGATGCCAGGGAAAAAAGATCTCGTGTGTGAAGCTCTTGGTATTCCATTGTCCACTTGACCAATCGTTTCATGATTGGCTGGTGTACCTGTCACCTGATTTGACCCGTCTATCTGAGCTCACCTGAACTTCACAACAAGCCACTGATGCCTCAACTGCAGAGGTGTCATTAAATTAGGAACCTCTCAGTTACACCAACAACAGAAAAAAAAGAGCACTGCAGCCTCTTGTAAGAATCACTTACAGCTCTGGTAAATGTAAATGTTATACAGAGCTGTAATAACTACTTAAACACCCACTTAAAATGTCAACTTTATATTGAAACAAGACTGTCAACCATAATCATGTGCCTATACTGTATCTTCAAACAAATCGGATAAAAGAAATGCATATGTTCACATAATTACTATATGAACAGAATGTAAAGTGTATAATGTTTCAATGCCAGACTTGCTGTGGAAAATGTGATTATAGTCTCATTGGTTGACGCATCCTGGAGAGAGGAATGTGTACGCTTCAGGAGGAGGAGGAGGCTGGACTGAGCATCAAGGTGGAAATCAGGAAATTGTAGCTCACGGTTCGTCTCCGTACGCCAACAAGACAAACAAGTCGAGCCTTATCTCCACCTTTACAGTGTGTGATCTCACAACTGTCATTATCTGGTAGTCAGAGACAGTGACTGTTGTGTTTACACAGGGCTCGGTCAGCACTTTCATGCCCACTCGGATACAAGCCAGGCTGCAGACACACACAAAACAACACACTGAAACGCACAGTCTCACTAATGGGACAAAAGCCCAATTCTGTCTCTGTGGCCCCTCTGTGTCTCAGCTCTGAGCTCAGCATCTGCCTGTTTAATCCCCTTCTTGGGCATTTAGACATAGGTTAAAGCCTTTTAGGTCACACACACACATACACACACTCACACACACACCCACACACACACACACACACACACACACACACACACACACACACAGTCCATCCAGTGTATCTATAGGCCACCAGACCCCCAGTGTAGTGTCCATTACTACTGGTGGCTTCAAGCCCAACTGTGAACATAACCCTAATGGTCTGGACACTTTGATGTTGGCGTCTTTTTTCTTGATATGACCTGTCCTACCTGACACACACACACACACACACACACACACACACACACACACACACACACACACACACACACACACACACACATACAGACAGGCAGCCCGGCCAAGGATAGCTGTCATTCAATCTGCGCTCTGGTTGCAGTGCTTCCACTCTCTCAGCAGGGATTTATTAGGCTGTGGCTTTATGACCAACACACACACACACACACATAACACACACACACATAACACACACACACACACACACACACACACACACACACACACACACATTGACTCTTTTGGCTGCTTGTCTGTCTGTCTGTCTGTCCGTCTGTCTGTCTCACTGTCTGCATTTTAAAAACGTTACTTATAACTATTTTCAAATTGACAGTGTCCCTCCTCCATGTAAACAAACAGCCTCCCTGTCCCCCTCACTCTCAGCTGATTCTATGACGTGTCTCACTGCTTTGCTTCCTCCTCCTCTCACATCAGACTTCTACATGTAGCTCTTATCAGCAGTTAGTGGCTAATGGATTTGTGTGTTTACACTAAGTTGAGGAAGGAGTGATAATGGTGGCTGTAAAGTAATCTCGCCATTGTTTACACTCATCTCCTGGGTCTTCCTCCGTCATTATCTACAGCTGGTGCTGCTTAAGTGCGTCTGTGCATGTATGTGCCGAAGCGTGTGTGTGTGTGTGTATGTGTGTGTGTGTGTGTGTGTGTGTGTCTGTGTGTTGTAGGACTTCCCACTGCTGTGGGGACCCAAAGTAAATCCCAAGTCTAAATGATCAAGGATTGTCCTCTGTGGATTTTGTATTACGGCATTACGGAAGAATTATAGAGCCCCCTGTTGGTCTGGCATATGTACTACAGTATTTTCACGTGGGCATCGTGTATTGGCGTGAACAAGCATTTTCATGACTACCCGAAGATGAGGAAACGTTTGTTGTCATCTGGACGTGGTTTAATAAAGTTTTGAGGTGAAGATAGTAGGTTTTAAGGATAAGATTGAATGAAAGGTTAGGGTTCTGCTAGAGGACCAGTCAGAGGGGGTTCCCTGGAAAGATGCTGTGTCTTTGTGCACCCCTAAGATTGGATATTCATGTCTGCTTGACATTGTAATAATAATGTTATTGAAATATCCGAACTGACTGCCTTTTGATAAATGATGTCTGTTATCGCAGACCCACGTTTCAGCACAGACACAATGGTGACACGATTGGTTCCGACGCAAAGCCCAGCGATTGATATATTCATGTGGTGCATTGTGTCACTTCTCATGTCAGAGTGTCATAACATGGTCCCTCCTGCAGGGTTTCTGATGATCGCATTCAGGTCTGTATCCTTAACATCCAGGACCTGCCTTCATATGCAACGTTGTGAAATCTAAATCCCTCATTTGACCGAGCTTAAACTTAAACATACGGTCTTCTTACACGTGCATAATATACGTGTTTACTCTTTTCATCAAAACATCTGGCCGGGGTGTTTTGAAGTGCAGCGCTTTTCTTACGATGTGGGTGAACTGCGAGCTGAGACAAAACACGTGCTGCATCCACCGAAACACACCCGGGGCTGGACCCGCCCGGCCGCGACGGTCGTGAGTCCGGCCCCTGCGGGTCAAACGGCCCCGGGGACCTGCAGTTTAGCCGTTTCATTTTGCTGCATCTGCGCCCACCGACTTGGACGAGGGAGGCATTACATCATGGAAAGAAAGGGTTCCGTTGCCCGCTCGCATTCGGAGCATGATATCATTCTGGTGTCTCGCAGTGTGGATGCACGCTAATATAAGCAGAGAAACACTCAGACACACGTGAAAGTGCAAACACACACGCGCAGCCATAAACACCGCTCAGAGGTTATTTAATGCTCCCGGGGAGTCACTCAGACAGTGTCGTCTACATCTGACCCCCCCCCCCCCCCCCCCCCCCCCCCCCCCCCCCCCCCCCCCCCCCCCCCCCC